>WNWK01043627.1:0-15419 GCA_009830355.1 Cherax destructor
TGATCTACCAGTTAATGTATTCTATGATTCACCTGTCTGCTCGCCCTTTTCTACTAGAAATTACCAATTGCTATTTGTTACTGAGTACTTGATATCCTATTCCTTATCTTACTATGAGAGTTGACCGTTCACAAACAGCTTAGCGGTTAGGTAATTGGATCTTACTCCCGACACCCCGAAAACCACGCATAGGTGAATACTTGCGATGCGATGCAGCTTGGCCAGCGTGTAGTATCCTGTAGATTGTCCAACTCAATGTGATGTTCTGGCGTATATCCACTTTCGTTTCTTGTCGATATATAATATAACCTATTCACTGTATTTCTTTCACTTGTCACATATTTATTTCACTTTATTATCTAGGGTGACACACGTGGCAACGTCGCCTGGAGCACACTAGGCCCACTGACCCCGCCACCAAATATTTATTTCTAGTTCACTTATAAAATTATGGCTTCTCCCACACTTATGTGGCTCAGGGCAACTCGTAAATCACTTCAAGGGTTGTTCACTACCCTGACACACTTGATAACCCCTGTAGTACCCTTGTGTAGCCCTCAAAAACACTTATATTCACGGAGCCCTACAAGATGCGACTGACTGGCACGGCGTCCCTACTGTGTGTGTGTATGTATGTTAGTTACCATTTTGTCCTAGGCACATGTCGATTTGACACTAGGCCTGTTGTATGTATGTGTGTGAGTGTGTGTGTGTGTGGAAACACTTGAAATGTTTCCGCCGTGAATAGAACGCCCTCCGTGCGTACGAAGCTTTAACTAGGCCACCGGCTGTGTGTATGATGTGTGTGTGTGTGTGTGTGTGTGTTGGTTTGAAGTAGAGAATTGTGTTATGGTGTAGGGTGTTATGTGATAGCCGTCTGCAGTGCTCCTCTACCTAGCCTGACCTGACTTACACCTGATCTACCAGTTAATGTATTCTATGTTTCACCTGTCTGCTCGCCCTTTTTACTAGAAATTACCAATTGCTATTCGTTACCAAGTACATACTTGGTATCCTATTCCTTATCGTACTATGAGAGTTGACCGTTCACAAACAGCTTGGCGGTTAAGTAATTGGAATTTACACCCGACTCCCCGAAAACCACGCATATGTGAGATGTAGCAGCCTGTAGTATCCTGTAGATTGTCCAAGTCGATGAGGTGTTCTGGCGTATATCCACTTTCGTTTCTTGTTGATATATAATATAACCTATTCACTGTATTTCTTTCACTTGTCACATATTATTTCACTTTAATACCTTGAGAGACACATGTGGCATCGTCGCCTGGAGCACACTAGGCCTTCCCACTCTGACACCGCCACCAGATATCAATTTGTACTTCACTTATAAAATTGTGGCTCTCCCCGCACTTATGTTGCTCAGGGCAACTTGTAAATCACTTCAAGGGTTGTTCCCTACCCTGACACACTTGATGATCCCTGCAGTATCCTTGGGTAACCCTCAAAAACACTTAAATTCGCAGAGCACTAAAAGATGTGACCTTCACATGCGGTGTGTGCGTGTGTGTGTGTGTGTGTGTGTGTGTGTGTGTGTGTACTCACCTAGTTGTGGTTGCAGGGGTCGATTCATGTGTATGTGTGTGTGTGTGTGTACTCACCTAGTTTTGGTTGCAGGGGTCGAGTCATGTGTGTGTGCTTGTGCGAGCGCACTCACATAATTGTGGTAACAGAGGTGGAATCTCATAATCAGAATTTAATATTAGTAGATAGTAGACAGACAGCAGAAAGACTTTAATAGTAACAGACAGGAGTAGATGGTCTTTAACAGTAGTAAACACTAGTAGATTGTTAGAGATCTTAGATAGATTTTAATAGCAGCACTGAAGGACAAACGTAATGCAGGTGCCATCACAAGTACTATCACAAGTGCCATCACAAGTACTATCACAAGTGCCATCACA
The DNA here is from genome assembly GCA_009830355.1 of Cherax destructor. Classification (NCBI taxonomy): domain Eukaryota; kingdom Metazoa; phylum Arthropoda; class Malacostraca; order Decapoda; family Parastacidae; genus Cherax; species Cherax destructor. The sequence continues at coordinate 1,923 of WNWK01043627.1, forward strand.
CGTGCCATCACAAGTGCCATCAAAGTGCCATCACAAGTACCATCACAAGTGCCATCAGAAGTGCCATCACAAGTGCCATCACAAGTGCCATCACAAGTGCCATCACAAGTGCCATCACAAGTGCCATCACACGTGCCATCACGAGTGCCATCACGAGTGTCATCACAAGTGCCATCACAAGTGCCATCACAAGTGCCATCACAAGTGCCATCACAAGTGCCATCACAGTGTAACAGCACACAGAATGCATACAAAGCGAATAACTGGAATTGTGGGCAGATGAATATTTAACCTCCAATCTCAGAGATCAGAAAGTAATATTAAGCACAGAAATCACTCCATATGTAAGCAAAACACTCGGCAGACGGAGCAACATTCTCACAGTGAAAAGTATGGGCGCCGTGAGTACACTGAGAGAAAACACAATGAGTGTCAGGGGTTCAAGGCTGTTCAACGGTCTCCCATCTTACGTAAGGTGGATTACCAATAGACCTCCTAGCTGTCTTAAAGAGGGAGCTGGACAGATACCTAAAGTCAGTACCTGATCAGCCGGGCTGTGGTTCGTACGTTGGACTGGGTGTGGCTAGCAGTAACAACCTGGTTGATCAGGCATTGATTCATCGTGAGACCTGGTCATGGACCGGGCCGCGGGGGCGTTGATCCTGGGAACTCCCTCCAGTTAGACTCTACGTAGGTAGATAATAGTAGATAGACTTTAAAAATAAAATACCAAAACAACCTCACTTATATGTTCTTGCAGAAGAAAAATATTTTATCGGTTATTTACATTATGATGGTCGAGCCTGGATGTCACGTCGGAGGCTGAGATGTTTGCTTGCGGTATGGACTGGTAAGCCAGTGGTAAGCCATTAGTAAGCCAGCGGAAGCCAGTGGTAATTCATTAGTATGCCAGCTGAATCCAGTGGTAAGCCATTAGTAAGTCAGTGGAAGCCAGTGGTAAACCATTAGTAAGCCAGTGGTAAGCCATTAGTAAACCAGTAGTAAGCCATTAGTAAGCCAGTGGTAAGCCATTAGTAAGCCAGCGGAAGCCAGTGGTAAGTCAGCAGTACACAACTCTACCCTTAATGATTCAAGTTCATTTACAATCTAAATAACTTTCAAGCAGTGGATTGGTTCTGTATTTAGTTAATACAAAAAACAAAACTCCTCTGTAACTGACTGGTGCCCTTGAGACACGGGACATCATGTCCAACACAACTGGTATGAAACTTGTATTATTCACTCCACTGGAGGACCAGGTGGACCCGTGAGCACACGCATACACTAAGCAGCGTTGACTAGATCATTAATTTTTTTGGGTGGTGTTGGCGTGTCCAACCTGGTGGGGAAGAGCAAAACTTAACTGCCCGAGTTTTTGTGGCTTTGGTGAAGGGCGAAAGCAACTTGTCAAGAGGAACCAGGGAGTAACTTTGAGAGAGAATGACCAGTCCGTAAGTGTCAAGGCTGGTGTGTCCTTGAACTTATTTTTGAGAATCTGCTGGTGTTATCTATCACCACAATCACCGTCACTACTACTACTAATAATAATAATAATAATAATAATATTAATGCTACTACTACTGCTGCAGCTGCTACTACTACTACTACTATCAATACTACTTCCACTACTACTACTATCACCACTACTACTCCCACTACTACGACTGCTACTACCACTACTACTACTACTACTACAAGGGTACGAATGGGCTACACAAACACCCACGGTAGTGATGGTCATTGATGACTTAACAATGACTCAGAGTGACTCAGTTTGAGTCGTCTTGGGAAAAGTGATGTGGAAGGTTGATTTCTCACACCTGGCACTCCTCACACCTGGCACTCCTCACACCTGGTACTCCTCACACCTGGCACTCCTCACACCTGGCACTCCTTACACCTGGCACTCCTCACACCTGGCACTCCTCACACCCGGCACTCCTCACACCTTTCACTCCTCACACCTGGTACTCCTCACACCTGGTACTCCTCACACCTGGTACTCCTCACACCTGGCACTCCTCACACCTGGTACTCCTCACACCTGGTACTCCTCACACCCGGCACTCCTCACACCTTTCACTCCTCACACCTGGTACTCCTCACACCTGGTACTCCTCACACCTGGTACTCCTCACACCTGGCACTCCTCACACCTGGCACTCCTTACACCTGGCACTCCTCACACCTGGCACTCCTCACACCTTTCACTCCTCACACCTGGCACTCCTCACACCTGGTACTCCTCACACCTGGTACTCCTCACACCCAACACTCCTCACACCTTTCACTCCTCACACCTGGTACTCCTCACACCTGGTACTCCTCACACCTGGTACTCCTCACACCTGGTACTCCTCACACCTGGCACTCCTCACACCTGGCACTCCTCACACCTGACACTCCTCACACCTGGCACTCCTCACCTGGTACTCCTCACACCCAGCACTCCTCACACCTGGCACTCCTCACAACTGGCACTCCTCACACCTGGCACTCCTCATACCTGGTACTCCTAACACCTTGCACTTCTCACACCTGGCACTCACACCTTGCACTCCTCACACCTGGTACTCCTCACACCTGGTACTCTTCACACCTGGCACTCCTGACACCTGGCATTCCTCACACCTGGCACTCCTCACACCTGGCACTCCTCACCTGGTACTCCTCACACCCAGCACTCCTCACACCTGGCACTCCACACAACTGGCACTCCTCACACCTGGCACTCCTCATACCTGGTACTCCTAACACCTTGCACTTCTCACATCTGGCACTCACACCTGGCACTACTCACACCTGGCACTCCTCACACCCGGCACTCCTCACACCTTGCACTCCTCACACCTGGCACTCACACCTGGCACTCCTCACACCTGGCACTCCTCACACCTGGCACTCCTACACATGGCACTCCTCACACTTGGCACTCCTCACACCTGATACTCCTCACACATGGCACTTCTCACACCTTGCACTCCTCACACCTGGTACTCCTCACACCTGGCACTCCTCACACCTGGCACGCTTCACACCTGGCACCCCCCCCCCACCTGGCACTCCTCACACCTGGTACTCCTCACACCTGGTGCTCATCACACCTGGCACTCCTAATACCTGGTAATCCTCACACCTGGTACTCCTCACACCTGGCACTCCTCACACCTGGCACTCCTCAAACCTGGCACTCCTCACACCTGGCACTCCTCGCACTTGGTACTCCTCACACCTGGTACTCCTCACACCTGGTATTCCTCACACCTGGTACTCTTTACACCTGGTACTCCTCACACCTGGTACTCCTCACATCTGGTACTCCTCACACCTGGTACTCCTCATACCTGGTACTCCTTATACCGGGTACTCCTCATACCTGGTACTCCTCATACCTAGTACTCCTCATATCTGTGTACTCCTCATACCTGGTACTCCTCATACCTGGTACTCCTTATACCTGGTACTCTTCATACTTGGCATTCCTCATACCCGGCACTCCTTATACCCGGCACTCCTTATACCCAGCTCTTCTCATACCCAGCACTCCGCATACCCGGCACTCCATATACCCGGCACTCCACATACCCGGCACTCCTATCTGTCACTCGCACCCTGTACTTACACCCGACATTCACACTCGACATTCACACACGACACTCACACCCGACACTCACATCTGACACTCACACCCGACACTCACACTCGGCACTCACACACAACACTCACACACGAAACTCACACACGACACTCACACACGGCACTCACACTCGACACACACCAGACAATCACACCCGACACTCACACCCAACACTTACATATGACACTCACACCCGACACTAACACAAGACATTCACACACGACACTCACACACGACATTCACACCTGACACTCGGACCTGACACACTCGACACTCACACACGACATTCACACCTGACACTCGGACCTGACACACTCGACACTCACACCTGACACTCACACCTGACACTCACACACGACACTCACACCAGACACTCACACCTGACACACTCGACACACACACCTGACACTCACACCAACCACACCGACACTTACACACACTCCACCGACACTCACACCGACACACACGACACTCACCGACACTGCACCTGACACTCACGCCTGACACTCACACTCGACACGCACAAGCGACACTCACACCTGGCACACCTGACTCTCACACCCGACACTCACAACCGACACTCACACCAGACACTCACACCCGACACACACCAGACACTCACACCCGACACCCTCACCCAACACTTACATATGACACTCACACCCGACACTCACACCCACACTCACACCCGACACTCACACCGATACTAACACAAGACATTCACACACGACACTCACACCGACAATTCACACCGACACTCGACCCTCATGCACTCACACCTGACACAAACGACATTCACACTGACACTCCACACTGACACTTCACACGACACTACACCGACCTCACACCCGACACACGAACACACCGACACTCACACCTGACACTCACACCCGACACTTACACACGATACTCACACCAGACACTCACACCCAACACACACCACACACTCACACCCGACACTCACACATGACACTCACACCTGACACACACACACGATACTAACACAAGACATTCACTCACGACACTCACACCAGACACTCACACCAGACATTCACACACGACACTCACACCAGACACTCACACCCGACACTCACACCAGACACTCACACCCGACACACACCAGACACTCACACCCGACACTCCCACCAGACACTCGCACCTGACACTCACACATGACACTCACACATGACACTCACACACGACACTCACACCTGACACACCTGACACCCACACCTGACACTCACACATGACACTCACACCAGACAATCACAAGACACTCACACCTGACACTCACACCTCACACCTTGACTGATGACAGTGGCGGATGCACGAGTGAAGAGGGGAAAGGGGGAGTTTTGGGGAGGAGGTAAGTAGGGAGAGGGAGGGGGTAAAGTATGGGGAGCTGAGAGGGGAGGTGCGGGGGAGGGGCAGTAAGAAAGCGACTTTATAATTCTGGAAAATTGAACGAGGAAATAAAAATGAAGGATTTAATATTTTTTTCAACACACACACATACACACACACACACACACACACACACACACATACACACACACATACACACACACACACACACCACACACACACACACACACACACACACACCCACACATACACACACACACACACACAACACACACACACACACACACACACACACACATACACACACATACACACACATACACACACACACACACACACACACATACACACACAGACACACACTCACACACTCACACACACACACATACACACACGGGGGGACATGATAACGACATATAAAATACTGAGAGGAATTGACAAAGTTGACAGACACAGAATGTTCCAGAGATGGGACACAGCAACAAGGTGACACAGTTGGAAGTTGAAGACTCAGATGAATCACAGAGATGTTAGGAAGTATTTCTTCAGTCACAGAGTGGTCGGGAAGTGGAATAGTTTGGGAAGCGATGTAGTGGAGGCAGGTTCCATACATAGCTTTAAGAAGAGGTATGATAAAGCTCATGGCGCAGGGAGAGTGACCCAGTAGCGGCCAGTGAAGAGGCGGGGCCAGAAGCTATGTCTCGACCCCTGCAACCACAACTAGGTGAGTACACACACACACACACACACACACACACACACACACACACACAACACATACATACACACACTGTGTCACAATCCTACTGGAGTTTTATGACAAAGTAACGGAAATAAGACACGAGAGAGAGGGGTGGGTAGATTGCATTTTCTTGAACTGCAAGAAGGCCTTCGACACAGTTCCTCACAAGTTATTAGTGCAAAAGCTAGAGTATCAGGGACGTATAACAGGAAAGGCACTGCAATGGATCAGAGAATACGTGACAGGGATGCAACGAGGAGTCATGGTACGTGACGAGGTGTCAGAGTGGGCACCTGTGACGAGCAGGTTTCCACAGGGGTCAGTCCTAGGACCAGTGCTGTTTTTGGTATATATGAATGACATGACGTAAGGGATAGACTCAGAAGTGTCCCTGTTTGCAGATGATGTGAATTCAATGAAGAGAATTAAATCGGCTGAGAATCAGGCAGGACTACAAAGAGACCTGGACAGGCTACAAGCCTGGTCCAGCAACTGGCTCCTCGAATTTAACCCCGTCAAATGGAAAGTCATGATGATCGGGGAAAGGCAAAGAAAAGGGCAGACAGAATATAGGATAGGTGGCCAAAGACTGCAAACCTCACTCAAGGAAAAGGAACATGGAGTGAGTATAATTCCGAGCACGTCTCCTAAGGTACACACCAACTAGATAACTGCTGCAGCATGTGGGCGCCTGGCAAACCTGAAAACAGCGTTCCGTTACCTCAGTAAGGAATTGTTCAAGACTCTGTACATCGTGTACGTCAGGTTCATACTGGAGTATGCAGCACCAGTTTGGAACACACACCTGGTCAAGCACGTCAGGAAATTAGAGAAAGTGCAGAGGTTTGCAACAAGACTAGTACCAGAGCTAAGGGGAATGTCCTACGAAGAAAGGTGAGGGGAAATCGGCCTGACGATACTGGAGGTCAGAAGGGTTAGGGGAAACGTGATAACGACATATAAAATACTGCGAAGAATTGACAAGGTGGACAAAGACAGGATGTTCCAGAGATGGGACACAGAAACAAGGGGTCACCATTGGAAGTTGAAGACTCAGATAAGTCAGAGGGATGTTAGGAAGCATTTCTTCAGTTATAGAGTTGTCAGGAAGTGGAATAGTCTGGAAAGTGATCTAGGCTGGAATATTGCTGCACACTAACTGCATCTTTCAAGGCAGGTGAAATTGCTGACCTAGAAAATGTGCAGAGAACCCTCACGGCCCGCATAACTGCGATAAACCACCTCAATTATTGGGAACGCTTGAAGTTCCTAAACCTGTACTCCCTAGAACGCAGGAGGGAGAGATACATTATTATATACACGTGGAAAATTCTCGAGGAATTAGTACCAAACTTGCACACGAGAGTCACTCCCTACGAAAGCAAAAGACTCGGCAGGCGATGTAACATCCCCCCAATGAAGAGCAGGGGTGCCACTAGCACGTTGAGGGACAACACAATAAGTGTCAAGGGCCTAAGACTGTTCAACTGCCTCCAAGCATACATCAGGGGGATTACCAACAAACCCCTGGCTGTCTTCAAGCAGGCACTGGACAGGCACCTAAAGTCGGTACCTGACCAGCCAGGCTGTGGTTCGTACGTTGGACTGCGTGCGGCCAGCAGTAACAGCCTGGTTGATCAGGCTCAGATCCAACATGAGGCCTGGTCACAGACCGGGCCGCAGGGGCGTTGACCCCTGGAACTCTCTCCAGGTATCTCCAGTGGAGGCAGGAACCATACATAGTTTTAAAACGAGGTATGATAAAGCTCATAGAGAAGGGAGAGAGTGAAGAGGCGGGGCCAGGAGCTACCCCTGTAACCACAAATAGGTGAGCACAAATAGGTGAGTGCACACACACACACACTCAAGGAGAGTATCCGTCTTGAAAGCGTATTTTTAAAACTACAAGATCAGTTTTTTTCCCCTCTGGCTGATTCTTCTTTAGCGATAGATCACTGAGGCTCAGAAAAAGTTGCAGCACCGCTCAAAAACAATTCCAGTAAAGAATGTGCTGTCTCACCGCCCTCCTGAGCTCAACATTTTAATTCTTGCATCCAGGATATGCGTTTAACTTGACGTCAACACTGGTAAATTTACTCTCCTCCACCACGATTATTTCCTCGCACAGACTGGTTGTAACTCCGCCCAAGTCGGCGGCACATCAAGATAATTGCATAAGATAATAATGGTAAATGAGTTGTAGTTACATTTTGCTGACCTTACTTAAGTGTCGGAGGCTTCAGCTACAAGTAGTCCTTGACAAGGTCTCAAGGTCTTGTATATATATATATATATATATATATATATATATATATATATATATATATATATATATATATATATATATATATATATATATATATATATATATATATATATATATATATATATATATATATATATATATATATATATATTATATTTTATTATTAACACATCGGCCGATTCCCACCAAGGCAGGGTGGCCCGAAAAGAAAAACTTTCATCATCATTCACTCCATCACTGTCTTGCCAGAAGGGTGCTTTACACTACAGTTATAAAACTGCAACATTAACACCCTCCTTCAGAGTGCCGGCACTGTACTTCCCATCTCCAGAACTCAAGTCCGGCCTGCCGGTTTTCCTGAATCCTTCATAAATGTTACTTTGCTCACACTCCAACAGCACGTCAAGTATTAAAACCATATGCCTCCATTCACTCCTATCAAATACGCTCACACATGCTTGCTGGAAATCCAAGCCCTCGCACACAAAACTTCCTTTATCCCCACCCTCCAACCTTTCCTAGGCCGACCCCTACCCCGCCTTCCCTCCACTACAGATTTATACACTCTCGAAGTCACTCTGTCTCGTTCCATTCTCTCTACATGTCCAAACCACCTCAACAACCCTCCTCAGCTCTCTGGACAATCGTTTTGGTAATCCCGCACCTCCTCCTAATTTCCAAACTCCGAATTCTCTGCATTATATTCACACCACACATTGACCTCAGACATGACATCTCCACTGCCTCCAGCCTTCTCCTCGTTGCAACATTCATCACCCATGCTTCACACCCATATAAGAGCGTTGGTATAACTATACTCTCATACATTCCCTCTTTACTTCCATGGACAAGGTTCTTTGTCTCCACAGACTCGAAGTGCTCCACTCACCCTTTTCCCTCATCAATTCTATGATTCACCTCATCCTTCATAGACCCATCCGCCGACATGTCCACTCCCAAATATCTGAATACATTCACCTCCTCCATACTCTCTCCCTCCAATCTGATATCCAATCTTTCGTCACCTATTCTTTTTGTTATCCTCATCACCTTACTCTTTCCTATATTCACTTTCAATTTTCTTCTTTACACACCCTACCAAATTCATCCACCAACCTCTGCAGCTTCTCTTCAGAATCTCCCAAAGCACAGTGTCATCAGCAAAAGCAACTGTGACAACTCCCACTTTGTATTTGCTTCTTATCTTTTAGCCCAACACCTCTTGCCAAGACCCTCGCATTCACTTCTCTTACAACCCCATCTATAAATATATTGAACAACCACGGTGACATCACACATCCTTGTCTAAGGCCCACTTTTACTGGGAAATAGTCCCTTCCCTCCTACACACTCTAACCTGAGCCTCACTATCCTCATAAAAACTCTTCACTGCTTTCAGTAACCTTCCTCCTATTCCATACACCTGCAACATCTGCCACATTGCCCCCTATCTACCCTATCATACGCCTTTTCCAAATCCATAAATGCCACAAAAACATCTTTACCCTTATCCAAATACTGTTCACCTATATGTTTCACTGTAAACACTTGGTCTACACACCCCTACCTTTCCTAAAGCCCCTTGTTCATCTGCTATCCTGCTTTCTGTTTTACTCTTAATTCTTTCAATAATAACTCTACCATACACTTTACCAGGTACACTCAACAGACTTATTCCCTATAATTTTTGCACTTCTTTTGTCCCCTTTGCCTTTATACAAAGGAACAATACACGCTCTCTGCCAATCCCTAGGTACCTTACCCTCTTCCATACATTTATTAAATAATAGCACCAACCACTCCAAAATTATATCCCCACCTGCTTTTAACATTTCTATCTTTATCCCATCAATCCCAGCTGCCTTACCCCTTTCATTCTACCCACTGCCTCACGAACTTCCCCTACACCCACAACTGGCTCTTCCACACTCCTACAAGATGTTATTCCTCCTTGCCCTACACACGAAATCACAGCTTCCTGTCTTCATCAACATTTAACAACTCCTCAAAATATTCTCTCCATCTTCCCGATACCTCTAACTCTCCATTTAATAACTCTCCTCTCCTATTTTTAACTGTCAAATCCATTTGTTCTCTAGGCTTCCTCAACTTATTAATCTCATTCCAAAACTTTTTCTTATTTTCAACAAAATTTGCTGATAACATCTCACCCACTCTCTCATCTGCTCTCTTTTACATTGCTTCACCACTCTTTAACCTCTCTTTTTCTCCATATACTCTTCCCTCCTTGCATCACTTCTACTTTGTAAAAACCTCTCATATGCTAACTTTTCTCCTTACTACTCTCTTTACATCATCATTCCACCAATCGCTCCTCTTCCCTCCCGCACCCACTCGCCTGTAACCACAAACTTCTGCTGAACACTCTAACACTACATTTTTAAATCTACCCCATACATTTTCGACCCCATTGCCTACACTCTCACTAGCCCATCTATCCTCCAATAGTTGTTTATATCTTACCCTAACTGCCTCCTCTTTTAGTTTATAAACCTTCACCTCTCTTTTACTTACTGATTCTATTTTCCTTGTATCCCATCTACCTTTTACTCCCACTGTAGCTATAACTAAAAAGTGATCTGATATATCTGTAGCCCCTCTATAAACATGTACATCCTGAAGTCTACTCAACAGTCTTTTATCTATCAATACATAGTCCAACAAACTACTGTCATTACGCCCTACATCATATCTTGTATACTTATTTATCCTCTTTTTCTTAAAATATGTATTACCTATAACTAAACCCCTTTCTATACAAAGTTCAATCAAAGGGCTCCCATTATCATTTACACCTGGCACCCCAAACTTACCTACTACACCTCTCTGCATGTTTCTCCCACTTTAGCATTTAGGTCCCCTACCACAATTACTCTCTCATTTGGTTCAAAAGTTCCTATACATTCGCTTAACATCTCCCAAAATCTCTCTCTCTCCTCTACACTCCTCTCTTCTCCAGGTGCATACACGCTTATTATGACCCACTTTTCGCATCCGACCCTTATTTTAATCCACATAATCCTTGAATTTACACATTTATATTCCCTCTTTTCCTTCCATAACTGATCCTTCAACATTATTGCTACCCCTTCCTTAGCTCTAACTCTCTCAGATACTCCTGACTTAATCCCATTTATTTCTCCCCACTGAAACTCGCCTACCCTTCAGCTTTGTTTCGCTTAGGGCCAGGACATCCAACTTCTTTTCATTCATAACATCGGCAATCATCTCTTTCTTATCATCCGCACTACATCCACGCACATTCAGACAACCCAATTTTATAAAGTTTTTCTTCTTCGTTTTTAGTAGATTTGTACAGGAGAAGGGGTTACTAGCCCATTGCTCCCGGCATCTTAGTCGCCTCATACGACACGCATGGCTTACGGAGGAAAGATTCTTTTCCACTTCCCCATGGACAATAGAGAAAATAAAAGGAACAAGAGCTATTAAGAAAAAGAAGAAAACCTAGATGTGTGTATGTATATATATGCATGTGTATGCCAGTGTAGTGTGACCTAAAGTGTAAGTAGAAGTAGCTAGATATACCTGTTATCCAGCGTGTTTATGAGACAGAAAAAGACACCAGCAATCCTACCATCATGTAAAACAGTTTCAGGTTTCTGTTTCACAGTCACCTGGCAGGACGGTAGTACTCCCTGGGTGGTTGCTGTCTACAACCTACATTACTATATAATATATATATATATATATATATATATATATATATATATATATATATATATATATATATATATATATATATATATATATACATATATATATTTACATATATGTGTGTGTGTGTGTACTCACCTATTTGTACTCACCTTTTTGTGGTTGCAGGGGTCGATTCATAGCTCCTGGCCACGCCTCTTCACTGATTGCTACTAGGTCCTCTCTCTCTCCCTGCTCCATGAGCTTTATCAAACCTCGTCTTAAAACTATGTATGATTCCTGCCTCCATTTTCTAGGCTATTCCACTTCCTGACAACTCTATGACTGAAGAAATACTTCCTAACATCCCTTTGATTCATAGGAGTCTTCAACTTCCAACTGTGACCCCTTGTTTCTGTGTCCCCTCTCTGGAACATCTTGTTTCTGTCCACCTTATCTGTTCCTCGCAGTATTTTATATGTCGTTATCATGTCTCCCCTAACCCTCCAGTCCTCTAGTGTCCTCAGGCCGATTTCCCTTAACCTTTCTTCGTAGGACAATCCCCTTAGCTCTGGGACTAGTTTTGTTGCAAACCTCTGCACTTTCTCTAATTTCCTGGCGTGCTTGACCAGGTGTGGGTTCCAAACTGGTGCTGCATACTCCAGTATGGGCCTGACGTATATGGTGTACAGAGTCTTGAACGATTCCTTAGTGAGGTATTGGAACGCTATTCTTAGGTTTGCCAGCTGCCGCAGTTATATGATTGATGTGTGCCTCAGGAGATGTGTTCGGTATTATACCACCCCAAGATCTTTTCCTTTTAGTGAGGTTTGCAGTCTTTGGCCCCCCAAAATTTTACTCTGTCTGCGGCCTTTGCCCTTCCCCCTTTTTATGACTTTCATTTGGCAGGGTTTTAAAATTTAAGGAAACCATTTTTGACCAGGTTTTTAGCCTGTCCAGGTCTTTTTTTGTAGTCCTCCTGGGTCCCAATTTATTTAATTTTTTCAAACTTCACATCATCTGCAAAAGGGGGCACCCTGGGGTCTACCCTTCCGTTATGTCATTCACTATACCAAAAACAGTACAGGTTTCCCAGGGCTGACCCCCTTTTTTGGAACCCCACTGTCACAGGGGCCCCCTCCCGACACCCCGTCACGTACCATGACTCGTTGTTTCCTTTTCCCGTCAGATATTTTTTGGGTCCAGAGTGCTTTTTCCTGGTTTCGGGGCCTGATCCTTAGTTTTGCATTAACTTTTGGGGGAACTGTGTCGAACGCCTTTTTTGCAGTCCAAAAATTTCAGTCTATCCACCCCTCTCTCGTGTCTTTTCTTCTGTTACCTTGTCATAAAACCCCAGTAGGTTTGTGGGAAAGGGATTTTTCCCTTTCCCCGGGAAAACCGGGTGGTTTTCGTTTATAAGCTTTGTCTTTTTTAGGTGCTCCACCACTCTCCTCCCGATGATCTTTCCATGGGCTTTTCATACTATACACGTCAGTGACACAGGTCTGGGAGTTTAAAAGCCTCGTTCTGTCTTCCCTTTTTAAAATTGGGACTACATTTGCCCTCTTCCACCCCAGGTAGTTGCCCAGTTTCAAGGGGTGTTTAAGATTTTTGTTAGTGGCCCCACCAAAACTTTGCTCCTTCCCCTAAGGACCCAGGAGAAATGTTTTCCGGTCCCACCGCTTTTGGGGGTATCGAGTTCACATAACTTCTTCACCTCCTTTGGTTGTGTTTATTTCATCCAGCACTTGTTGGTATACCTCCCTATTCTGAATTCCTGGGGTCCTTCCTGTTTCCTTGTAAAAACTTTTT
>WNWK01043628.1:0-15418 GCA_009830355.1 Cherax destructor
TTCCCCCCCCCGCGATTTCCCAGCGTGATATCCCCCTCATCCCCCCACTGCGTATGTTCTCCCTGTATCCCCCCATCCCCCCCACTGCATGTTCCCCAGCGTGAATCCCCTCATCCCTCTCCTGCAGTATGTTCCCCAGCGGTATCCCCTCATCCCCCCACTGCGTTGTTACCCCCGCCTCTGGTATCTCATTGTCTCCCGCAAAAATTTCCGAAATAAATTCCAATCATGTGTTTTTAGTCTTGGGTCTTAAAGGGGAAACTGTGTGGGGCCCCTCCCTGGACCCAAGGCTGGGTACAGGGTAGTGTAAACCATCCCCGGCCCAAAAAATGGGACAGGGTGAGTGTGGGGACCAACCATCCCTGGGCCCAGGGGCGGGAAGGGTGAGTTTGGGGAAACATCCCCGGACCCCCGGGCTGGGACAGGGGGATTGGGGACCCCTCACCCCGGGGCCCCGGCTGGGTCAGGGTGGTGTGGGGGACCAACCTCCCGGACCCAAGAGCTGGGGACAGGGTGAGGTTTGATATATGCAGGTTGATAATTTGGGTATAAGTTAAGGTTAATAATTTGTTAATGGGAAAAAATAGTTTTTGGGAATTGAGTTTGTAAGTGGGTTTAATATGGTTTGGTAATAGGTTAATATAGGTTTTTTTGAGGCTGTTATTAAACTTTCCGACACTGTCGAGCAGTTCCTGGCGTTTTCAGCCACTTTCTGACACTTTTAGACCTGCTCGGGCATAATTTACATCGCCAGACCTCTATGATAATGTCAAATGCAACTCTGTTCCAGTGCCTTCCCAGAGTACTTCCAGGCACTCAAAGGGTACTTTCAGGAGCTCAAGAGTACTTCCTGCCACCAAGAGTACTTTCAGGAGCTCAAGAGTACTTCCTTCCACCAAGAGTATTTTCCCAGGAGCTCAAGAACTTTCTGCCACCCAAGAGGCACTTTCCGTCCCCCTAAGTACCTTTCAAGCACTTAAGAAACATTCCATGCAGTCTCAGACGCCATCGACCCTCAAGAACTTACCAGGCACTTCTGTATCAGTGGCTTATATGCGCTCATAGACTCCGCCAGGCACTTCCAGAAACATCCAGGCCCTTCCAGATATTTCCAGGCACTTCCAGGCACTGTTAGACTAAGGCACGTTTTGGCACTTCCTGAAACTTCCACTCACCTCTTACACTTTCAGACATTTTTTGGCACTTCTGAGCACCTACAGACATTTTCAGGAAATTCCGGTACTTCCCGACATTATTAGACACTTTCAGACATTATTAAGAACTTCCAGGCACTTCCAAACATTTTTGAGAACTTACGGGCACTTCCTGGCACTTGGAGGTATTTGCAGTTGTGCAAACTGCAGCAGCAACAACAGAAAGCAGCAGCAGCACCGCAGTAGCAGCAGATGGTCCTGCATCTAGCATGGCTGGTGCTTGCAGCAGCAGCTGGGTGTCCCGGGCAAGCTCTGGCAGCTGGGCTAAAATGTCTCAAATACTTTCTGCTCGTGTGGGTCCAGCCAAAATTCCATGTTCGTGCCGTTGAACATTGCTGGTCAGGAATAACAGCGGCAGACGCTGTGCCAGCAGCGGTGGCAGTAACACCTCCACCAGCAGCAGTAGCAGCAGCAGTAACAGCAGTGCTAGCTGTAGCAACAACAGCAGAAGCAGCAGCAACAGCAGTAGTATGAGCAAGAACAGCAGAAGCAGTAGTAGCAGTTTTAACATAACATCTGAAGAGGATCTCAGAACCGGATCGAAATATACAGATCAACCTTTTGTGTTTCTGTCTACCGTTGGTTATTTCTGCAGCAGGCCTACTAGCCCATACTAGGCAGGTCCATTTCAGCACAAACCCACTAACAAGTTCAAAACAAACCACGGAACGGGTGAGTTTGATCTCATGGCAAGCAATCCAAAATCACAGGCCAGTGTCTTTAAAAAAAAAATTGACAGTTTCCGATCAGCTGGGTGTGGTACATGTGATGGTCTGCGTTGGCTGGTCCCAAACAGCCTGGTCGATCAGACCGGCATCCGAGAAGCCTGATCTGGAACCGGAAAGCAGGGTGAAGGCCCCCAATCTACTCAATATGGGTGTGGTGGCAAAAACAACACACAACGCCTTCACTACCCGCAAGAAAGGCGCCACCACCACAACTACTAGCAATGCAGCACCACCCCACAACTACTAGCAATAGCAGCACCACTACCACAACTACTAGCAATAGCAGCACCACTACCACAACTACTAGCAATAGCAGCACCACTACCACAACTACTAGCAATGCAGCACACCACCACCACTTACATGCGCAAACACCCCACACAGCGAGCACAACACCACCACTACCAGCAAGCAGCAAACCACCACCACTACTAGCAATAGCAGCACAACCACGGCAACTACTAGCAATGCAGCACAACCCCCACCACTACTAGCTACAGCCCCCCCCACTGCATCAGACACCACCACTACTAGCAATAGCAGCCCCCTCTCCACTAACAGCAACCACCTCACCACTACTAGCAGCGCAGGAACGGGCAGTAGGCAGCAGCAGGAGCAGAGCGGCAGCAGGAGCACAGCGCGGGGAAACAACAGCAGCAGCAACAACAGGAGGAACAGCAGCAGCCAGGAACAGCAACAGCGCAGGAGACACAGGGCAGCGCAGCCGAGACAGCGTAACCTGTTTCTTTAGTTAGTTATGATCCCCATACGTAGGAGAGGAAGAAAAGAGAAAAATACATCAGGGAAATTTGGTTGGTGTATGTGTATGTGTGTATATGTTGTGTGTGTATATGTATGTGTATATGTGTGTGTATGTGTTGTGTGTGTTATGGTGTGTATATATTGGTGTGTGTGTGTGTCTGTGTGATTTTGGTGTGTGTGTATTGTGTGTATATATGAAGGATCTCAGGAGAACTGAAGGACAGATAATGACTTCTTTATTTCGGGAAGAGGAGAATGAAGCGTAGACACTAAAAAGAGCAGGAGAATGAAGCGTAGACACTAAAAGAGAAGGAGAATGAAGCGTAGACACTAGGAAAAGGAGAATAAGGATGCAGCAGAGATGATGAGGCCGTAGAAAGAAGAGGGAAGAGATGGAAGTATAACAAGAGAAGTGGGAAAAAAGAAGAGCTGGCGACGTGGAGGTATTACCGCCGTTGCGGAGCTCACACGCCGGGAAATAAGCCCAGCATTGCTGGGGCGTCAGCCATTAAGTTAACCAACCCCAAAAGACGACAACTCGACGACGCACCTTCCTGGGTATTGATATTGCTGTTGTTTTTGACGCTATTGGCATCGGTGTCTTTGTCGTCGTTGTTTTGTCGCTATGGCATCGCTGTTAAAACTTGTTGTCGCCTTTGCTTTTGTCGCTGTTGTAATCGTTGTTGTTGATGTTGCGGTAGTCATCGCCGTAATCTAAACATCGTGGTTGTCGTTATTGTCGTCGTTGCGTTAGGCGTAGTTGTAGTCGTCGGGTCTTAGTCGTTCGTTGCACAGCTTCAAGGCGCAGGAATAAAGCTGAGAATTTAAAACACTGGCGGAGTCGGCACCCAGGTCTGCCAGACCCACTGGGACTCACTAAACCTTTAAAAATTGCTCAAGACCCCACCCAGGTGATGCACGGACAAAGGGGGAGTTGGGGAGGTGGGGAGATGTGTGAGTGGAGGGAGGGTGGAGAAGAGAGAGGGAGAATTGCGGTGCGTGTACTCACCTATTTGTACTCGCCTATCTGTAGTTACATGGGTCGATTCCCGCTCCTGGCCCGTCTCTTCGCTGTCACCACTAGGTCCACTCTCTGACTGCTCCATGAGTTTCATCGTATTTCTTCTTAAAGCTATATATGGATCCTGCTTCCACTACATCCTCCATTTATTCCACTTCCTGGCAACTCTAACTAAAGAAATAATTCCTAACATCCCTGTGACTCATCTAAGTCTTCAACTTCCTTTGTGACCCCTTGTTGCTGTGTCCCATCTCTGAATATTCTGTCCCTATCCACCTTGTCAATTCCTCAGTATTTTATATGCCGTTTGACCAGGTGGGGTTCCATACTGGTGCTGCATACCCAATAGGGGCCCTGACGTACAATTGTACTGTTTTTAAAAGGACTCCTTAGGTGTCAAAACCCTATTCTTAGGTTTGTAGGCACCCATATGCTGCAGCATTATTAGGTTGATGTGCGCCTCAGGAGATGTGCTCGGTATGACACTTCCCCCGGGGACCCTTATCCTTGAGTGAGGTTTTCAGCCTTTGACCCTCTAGCCTGTACTCCTCCTGGGTCTTTTTTAACTTTTCCCAAGCTTCATGATATTGTATGTGTGTGTGTGTGTGTACTGCCTTTTGTGGTTGCAGGGGTCGAATCATAGCTCCTGGCTCCACCTCTTCACTGATTGCTACTAGGTCCTCTCTCTCTCCCTGCCCCATGGCTTTATCAAACCTCGTCTTAAAACTATGTATGGTTCCTGCCTCCACTACGTCACTTTCTAGGCTTTCCATTTCCCTGACAACTCTATGGCTGAAGAAATATTTCCCTAACATCCCTTTGACTCATAGGAGTCTTAAACCCAATTTTGGCCCCCTTGTTTCTGTGTCCCTCTCTGGAACATTTGTTTCTATCCACCTTATCTATTCCTCGCAGTATTTTATATGTCGTTATCATGTCTCCCCTAACCCTCCTGTCCTCTAGTGTCGTCAGGCGTGTGTGTTATTTACGCGTGTGTCTTTTTCGCTTTTGTGTATTTTCACGGGGTGTGCAAGGGCTCACCTATTTGTCATTGCAAGCGTTGAATCTTAGCTCCTGGACCTGATTCTTAACTTACTAGTTGCTGGGAATATTCCCTCTTAGCATCGTGAGCCCTGTCATAAATAGTCTTAAAACTGTGTATGAAACCTGCCTCCAATATTCCTTCATCCAGGTCATTTCACATCTCTCCACCGACTTGTCAATTTGTCATAAAAATCCAGCACCCTAAAGTCGTGCTGGTCTGAGTTGGTCATTGTTTACGAAACTGTCTTGACTGTCTTCTTCAGTACCTTACATATTTTGCACGTCGGTGATACTAGTCTGTAGTTTAACACTCCCTGTCGCCCTTTCCCTAAATATTAAGACAATAACTCTCATCCAGATCTGTCAGTTGTTCTATACCTTTTGACTTGTTATAGATTTCAGCTAGTGGTTAGATAGTGCTTCTGCTTCCTCTGTGCAATACATGGTAAGACTGTTGCATTTTTTGCCAGTGATGTATCCAGGTAACTCGCAAGCTTTTCACCTTTTTTCCCTCCTGTGTGAATGGTGTTCAGAACGTGTTATGTGCCGCAATACTTCAATTCTTGTGTGTTGTTCCTGTTTCCTCTGAGAATACCTCATTAAATAGTTTGTTCCACTCCTCGCTGACGACCTTGTTTCTCCTGAGCAGAGTTTCTTTCTTAATCAGTTTTTTTTTCCTGTTGTCGTCTTATGTGACTGTGAAGTATTTTTTGCTGTTGTCATTTTTCAGTTATAGCTGATCTTCTCTTCACAATTTTTTATGTTTATTTCTGGATCTTCTGTTCATGTATGTTTCCTTCTCTCCTTTGCTTTCTATATTTTTTCCATGTTCTTGCAAGTTTGTTCCTCCTCTCTGCATCTTCGATTGAACTACAAACTCGCATTTTTTTTTGCCATTTTTTGGGTTAGGAAATTTTAGTCTGTCTCCTGACACTTTCCAGCTAGTATTCCATCTCAGTCAATGACTTTCCATCTAATTTCCTCTTTCGATGCTCTGGATCCAGGATTCTTTTATCTCGTTTTAAAATTCTTTTGAACTCCGGGTTCTCGTATCCCCGCCCGCTGTTCTTCCATCAATGTGAACTTCCATGAAGTATTCACTAGCATTAAGAAACCTTGCATAGTCTATTTCATTTATATCACTTGCACTTAGGTAAATATTAAATCTAGTCTTGCTGGCTCATTCCCCTTTTTTCCATCGTATCTTTGATATGCTCACACAGTTTCCCAACACCACTCCCGTCGTCTTTGCATTTTTACTCTGTGTGGGTCCTAGTTCTCCAGTCTGTTATATTCTGATTGAAATCTTCCTTATTTAGTAACCTTGGGTGAATGGGCTCGTTTGCTGCTGCTGTGCTGCTGCTGCTGCTGCTGTCAATCAATTTTTGTAGTCTTCATATTCTTGTTTTAATTTTAAGCTATGCGACTTCGATTGTACATCACTGCTTCTTGACTGTGCTCACTAGATAGTCATTTCACTTATTTCTGTTAGTCCCTCTCATCTCTTCATGTCTCCAATGATATCTGATCAGCGGTGCAACGCTTCCTCCTTACCTCTTTTGTCTTTCTTTCCTCATTCTCCTGGAATTTGGCATGTATCATATGTCAGTTTTGTCTCTGTGATAGCTATGATGTCTGGAGTTGCTTCTGTCATACATTCCTTCAATTCATCATATTTTTTTTATTATCTGTCTAATTTGTGTACCAAATTCTAAGGTCCATTTCTTTTCTGGTAACTCACCTATGTACTCACATATATTTAGTTAGGGGTCGAGTCTTAGCTCCTGGCCCTGCCTCTCAACTTGCCGCTTGCCAGATTCACTCCCACGTAACCTTGTAGATAAAGTCGTACCTACTTTGTCATTGTCATTCCACTTTGTAATCACTCTTAAGATAAAAGAAATACTTCCCGACATCACTGTAGCTCATCTTCGTCTTTATTTTCCCAGCTCTGCTCCTGAGTACCTGTTTCTCGCCTCTCAAACAGCCTATTCTTTCAGTTCCTCCAGTATTTTGTATGTTAATTCTGTTAGTCTCTCCTCGTAGCTTGTGTCTTATGTTTTGCATGTGTTGTTGCATTTTTGTGTGTGTGTTTGCATGTGTGTGTACACAGGCATGTACGTGGCTGGATCCTGCCCACACCCCGTGGCCTGCACCTAACTTGGCTGCTGCTAATGAATAGAGGAAGCTGCGTATTATCAACTGCCTCCAACTGTGTGGCGCTGGATTCCTCCATCTTACATGTTGCCGGTGTTTCCTCCAATAACTGAACAAAAATGCTTTGCTTTCCGATTTTGTGTGCATATGTTTTTTTTTTTTTTTTTTGTCTGATGGTGTATTTGTGTTTTGAGTGTATGTATGAATATACATGTGTTGGAGTGTGTTCGTTTGTATTTATATGTACTCTCGTAAAGGTCTTTTCGAGTGTTTCCTAATCCGAGTAGCTCCGAGAGTGAATTGGCACTCGCTGAGTACAACTGCCAGTCCATCGTTATATAGGAGTTCTCTGGCTGAGTGGATGTAAACACCAAATTTTAAATTTCTTGATTCTTAAAATTCAAGCGGGTTTGTCGTGCGATCGAACCTCAGCTTCAAATATATATCTTTGTATATACACAAATGAGAGTATCTGTGTACATACACTTACAGTTTAAGAATAATACACATGTACAACCCCTGGATAGATTTAGTAATGAGACGCTTCGACAACCAGTGGCTTTTTCAATGCATTATGGAGACCATATACTGGAGAAACTGGAAGAAGTAAAGGGTTTTTTTGAGATGCTGGGGCCCCTCAGATTAGAAAGGCGTTCGGTCTCTTAGCCTGATGAATCTGGCGCGGTTGCATGTGGATGGAGACTTAAATACTGGAGCCATTAAAGACATCGTCTATGGGGCGGGGCCCACTAGTGTAAGTAGGTCAAGGCCATGAGTTGGTCGGGTGAAACATAATGTCAACAAAGATGCCTAGGCGTTTACTTTTCGATATTGTGTACTTTAAGGTGATGCTTCTTGTTTGGCCAACAACAACAGTTAATATTGGCATAGAGGATATTCTCTACTTCATTTGCTATTTCTTGCTCAGTGTTTCCTCTCAACTTACTGTCTCCATAATTAAGTCTCCCTCTGCATTAGTTTGAATAAGCCTGCTGCTCCAGTCAAAATATCACGTAAACAAAGATACTTAAGTGCTGCACATATCTTCTCAATTTCAGCAGTGCTGGGCTGTGTGTCATTCAACATGGCTGAGTGTTCTAGTGGGATCAGCTGAGCTGGGATGTGTCAGCCTGGGTTTGACGTCTCTTGCCAAAGTTATGTGACACCTCTTTTCCCCTTAGGGTATCAACCATCACATTAATGTATGGCACCATGGGCACTTCTCGAGTCAGGCTACGGGCACTTTCTTGTGGAGATAATTCCGGAACAATAACCACATTTGGCTTCTTCCTAGAAATTCTTATATCCAAATTTAGAACATTTGAAGGCACATTTCGGGTCAGAGGAGGGGGCACCATACATGTATGTGACTTACAGTAAAGGCTTGTAACCTTTAGGTGTTGATAATTTGATCAAACTGTTTTCCAGCCTTGCAGACTCTGCCCTAAATACGCCAGCCAGTTTGTGGATGTTATCAAGAAGCAAGTGTTTGGAATTTCTTAGAATCTACAGCTACGTCCCAGTCAGTGAAGGAGATCTGTCTCCCTTTTCTTTCAGACATGCATAAGTTGTGGGATGTTCAAAGTAAATAGACCTAAATAGCAATTCACCCAGTTGATCAGGCATCTCCTGCAAAACACATCCATGCTTTCTTTACTTAATTTTTTTCCAGAATCCATATATTTTTTTACCTTTGCAATGCCTTCTTTGTTTTTAACTTTTGGGTCTTCTCTTCCGACATAAAAATTTATGGAGAGATTTTTCTCGGGCGACTGTAGTCCATTGGTCTTCCTGCATAGGTGTTAAATTACGTTTTTAGTTTAAATCATAATTTATGTTTGGCACTGATTTGAGAAAATGCGATACTGTTGTGCTTGTCCTGTGTCTCCATGGGCAGCCAGCAAGTGATGGATTTGCGAGGTGTTCTAACATTTACAGTTGGCGAAACCTGATATTTACTAGGAATTTTCTGTTTGCTTAAACGTCTTCTGTTTGCTGAGGTAACTCTGGAAGATGCCTGAGCTCCTGAGACAAAGAACACCGCACAAAAAATACAGTTCAATTGCGCTGCTTCACAGTTCTTATGTTCATCTTACCCAGGATGATGCTTATGTTCATCTTCCCCGGGTGATGCTTATGTTCATCTTACCCAGGATGATGCTTATGTTCATCTTCAGGATGATGCTTATGTTCATCTTCGGATGATGTTATTCACCAGGATGATGTTTAAAGGGAAAAGCTGTGTACAGACCAATATCATTTACCAAATTTTGAAACTACCTTGTGAGATGAAGACACTTATACTGAGCAATAAACTCGTTAGATACTTGGTTTATTATAGATATTTAAGATGTTTCCCCCGAGATGAAATTATTAATGCCTATAATGGGATATGAGAATCTTTATATGATACGTGAGATTGGTGTGCATTGGCGTCCGTGGAGACTGTCCCAGACAGTGACTACAGTGTATCAGTGGTCCTAGAGAGAGAGAGAGAGAGAGAAAAAAAAGGGTAGAGGGTGGAGGGAGGATAGGGGATAGAGGGGATAGGGAGGATAGGACGACGATATTAAGTAACTGTAACTATTCTTTCCCTTGAGGATGGTGTTCTCTGCAACACTTATCTTCTCCTTGCTCCCTCTCCCTCATCCATCTCTCTTGCTGCCTTCCTCTCTTCGTCAGATCAATCTTGCTTGATATAAGATTTGCAAGATGCTCTAAAGTAAGACTTTTCCTCTCTGCCTTTGCAAAGAGAATTTCCAAAGGTTTTATCTAGCCCTCTCAGTATGGTCCTACTCCCAAAATCGAACATTTTCTTTCATCCCTTGTTCTCATTTGTCATAGCATCTTCACCTCTCTCTCTCTCTCTCTCTCTCTTTTCCCCCCCCCCCAAATCACTCTCCTTGTCCCTTTCTCACCATTAGATTATATCTGTTTTGCTTCGGTTTTTTCTCGATCTTCCTTCCAGTGACAAACCCCGGGACTGATTACGAGGATTCTTCCAGTCTTTCTGCCCGGCCTGAGGCCAGGATTCATTGTTGACTCGGTGATCAACTAGGCTATATAGTTCTTCTTTTCTTCTTAATGTTTCTTTGAGTGACTTGCCACACTGCCCGATTGTTGCCCATTCTGCCTATGGCATCACCTAGACGCCTTCATTCCTTCACCACCACAACTGCACCAATATGATGACCAAAATTTGCCAACACCACCACCACAGAACAGAAAACACCTTGGAGAACTACTAGTGTGACTGGTTGGATTTGAGAGGACGTGACCTCTCAATGACTACATTCTTTTTCTACTAGTGGCTTACATCTCACATCATGACAGTATATTAGGCTCCATACTGTCACTTCAACTCACATTGTTTCAGACTATGGAACAAATACTCTTCTCCAGGCTGAGGGACTGACCACCTCAAACCTAGATCTTAAAAGGGTGATGGACTGATTGCATCGTCTTCACATCTCTACTGCTTCTGCCTACTTTTCTGTACTCGACAGAAGCCTACTGTGTAGGCGAAACGTTTCGAAATAAAGATACCTAACTGTTGTATATGTGTCTTACCTAACAATCACCACCACCCCCAAAAGTCCTTCAAAATCACCAACAACGCACAAACCATAAAAAATATCAACACTGGCTACACTGCAACACCACCACCACCATTAGTCCTCCAGAACCTTCAAAAACACACAGAATTCCAAAGCATCAACACTCTGGGAACCTGCAACACCACCGCCAAAAAACATGAAGTTAGCCCAGCGAAAGCGCGTGATGGAGAAAAGAGAGGTGGTCACGCGAGAATGAAGTTGTAATAACAGCAAGATAGAAGCGCTGTGTTCAGCTTATTTCCTCTGGGAGGCAGCAGGACGAATTTATACGTCAAGCAAACTCCTGCAGAAGGCTGCTCAGATGTATGAACACGCAGACCGACACTGCTGACTACCTTGCTGCAATGATCAGCATTGTCACCTTTGTACACATGACATGTCTCATTGTACATGGTAGACTTAGTGACTCGTGAACATGAATCTCTGTCACAACACTTTCTGACAGCAACAGATTTGTTATACAAAACTTTGATGGTACTTCCCTTAGCACTCCTAAACAGCCCTTTCAAACTACCTTTTTTATCTACCCTTAATATTTTTTAATCGCTGCACACACTGCCCTGCATTGCGGTATGACCCTTGAAGGTTTATTGCTTGGTTTTATTACATTATAAATGTGTCTATGAGCCCGGAACCAGACATGCGTTATGTACTCATTCAGGCATTTCTATCCCGTCAGAAATAATTTCTATCCCATCGAAACCATTTCTACCCCGTCGAAATAATTTCTATCTCATCGAAACCATTTCTATCTCGTCAGAAATAATTTATATTCCGTCGAAAAAATTTTATTTTCCCCAGAAATTTTATCCTTCAAATCTTTTTTACCCCGTCGAAATCATTTTTCCCTTGGGAAATTTTCTACCCCTTAAAATTTTCTATCCCTTCGGAAATCATTTCTACCCCTTCGGAAATCTTTTTACCCCTTTAAATCATTTCTACCCCTTGGGAAATCATTTCTACCCCTTGGGAAATCATTTCTACCCCTTGGGAAATCATTTTCCCTTAAAATTTTCTCCCCTTCAAATCATTTCATCCCTGGGAAATCATTTCTACCCCTCAAATCATTTCTACCCCGTGGAAATCATTTCTACCCCTTGGAACCCCCAATTTCAACCGGGGTTTCAAAAATTTCCCAATTTCCCCTTTTTTTTTTCCCGGGTTCGGAAAAAAATAAAAAAAATTTTTCAAAACCCCAAATCAAAAAACTTTAAATTGGAAAAAAAGGGGTCTGGGGAAAAATTTGGCAAAAACTTGGGGGTTTCCTTTTTTAAAGGGGGTTTGGAAAAAAAGGGGGGGGGCATTTTTCTTGGGTTTTTAATTTTTTAAAACCCCACCTGGTTTGCGAAACTTTTTTCTTTTAGTTTTTTTTAAAAAAAAATTCCCCAGCCTTCCCCGTGACTAATTCCTCAATCTTTCGGTAGATATCATTATTTAATAAAAATTATTATTTCTAAAATATGAAGATTTCATTTCGGTAAAAAAAAAATTAAATTATTATTATTATTATTATTATTATTATTATTATTATTTTTTTTTTTTTTTTTTTTGGGATACTTTAAAAAATATTACATTAAAAATATTATTTTTTTTAATGAAATATGAATTTTACTACAGCAAATTACTAAATTATTAATCATCATTGGGAATCATTCACCAGTAGAGGTCAAAAGCGACAGGTAAATGGGGGTAAATAGGTTTGATCTGAGATCAAGAGCCCTTCACCAGCATCAAGGGGCCCCCTTGAAGGGCTCAAACTTGAAAAATTATGATATTCTCCTGGTTTCGTATTGGAAAAAAAATAAATTTTCCCTGCTGAGATATCAGTGTAATGTCTCCTTAATAAGAAACGGATGCCCGTGTCACTCGCCTCTACTAAGCAGAAAGGTACGTTTTGCACTCACATTATTATTATAATAAAATAATTGGAAATGCTAGTAAGGGTTAGATTCGGAGGTACTGGAAAGAAAATATTTTGAATTATTGAAAGTTGTTGATGAAAGGATGGCAGGATTTCTTGCACTAAGCGGGGGGGAAATTTGAAGATCCAGACATGAGTGGGGTAAAATATGAGGCAGTGGGTACAAAGGGAAAAGGGGAAAAAAGGCCAGCGTAACAGCCTGGTTGGTGCCCCCGATCCTCCCCGGGGCCCGGTCTCAGACCGGGGGGGGGGGTTACCCCGAAATTTATTAAACTCCGGTGGGTCTCAGTTATGACTGGATCTTGAAGTTGGTGATACACTATTGGGATGGTTTGGGGGGTTATTTAATATCTACTTGTAAGAAGAAGGTAGCTAAAAGGGGGCAGTGAAGAATGGCAAAGGTAGTTTCTCTGTGTTTAAAAAAATGGCAAGAGATACAGGTTCACGTAGGTGCGCCAGGATATCCTGGCCCAACCAAGAACAAAGTGTATAAAATTTAGGGGAAAAACCCGTTGAGTATACCAAGTAACGTGTATGGTAGAATTTTAATGGAACATTTAAGGGTTTAAGAAAGTAGGGGTTTAGAGGAAGAAGGAAGATTTAGGAAAGGTAGGGAATATATAGATCAAAATTTTTACATTCAACCATATGAATGGTTAGCTAAGGTATGGATAAATAATAAAACCTTGGTCGCATTTTGCATTAAGAAAAGACTTATAATAGACTAGGAAGCAATGTTTGTATAGGCCCTAGGGTTTTGAAAATCCAAAACTTTAATACTTTCTGAAAGTCATGAGGGTTGCATGCAGGAGAAAGAGGGCCTTTTCTTAACATAAAAGTTGGTCTTAGAAGGGCTGCACTTTGTTACCTGGTTGTTCCACCGGGCAAAAGAAATGAATACAATGTGTCGGGACATGGACGACATTAAAAATTAATGAATCTGTGACAAGAGGAACTGTCTCAGTTAATTTTCCCCCCAAAACTCTTCTTTTGGGAAAACTCTGAAAAGTTTGAAAACTCTGGCCCCACAATCGCGACTGTGACCACAATATAGATTTTTTCCCTTAAACGTGTTTACATCTGATAATTTAACAGAGACTTATGTTGAAATTACAAACTTTAATTTATCGGGGGACAATTTAATTTTTCCCAAAATCGTTCGTCTCCCGATAAACAATTTCTGTCCAGTAAAAATACTGTACTCTGTTTTGTACTATAGTTCTAATATTTAAAAACTGATCTGTTTGCAATTAAATTTTTTCCCGGTTTTAGTTTCAAGAAGAAATATATACAGACTAATAATTTGATTTTTAAGCGTATAAAGGATGTGATTTATGAATGTCTTTTTGTATAACACCCAGGGTTTTTTGAAATTAATTTACCACGCCCTTTATAATTGGATTCAGAAAAAATACCAATTTCGGGCCCACTTTGACCATTTGTAAATGGTCCAAGTCTGACCGAAACGTCAAACTTCTGCTATGTGTATTTTCCCGCACGGGATCGTGCCTTTTTGGTCTTCAAAAAACAAAGTTTTGGGGGACACAGCGGTGTATCACACTGACTAGTTTCTATCCTGATATATAAAATTTTGACGGGACTCATTCCAGGTACACTGATGCCCATTGGTTTCAGAACAAAGATTTTTTCCCACAACTCAAGTTAGCTTGGTCTCATCAAACCGATCCAGACAAGGGAAAAGTATCGTCCAGCATTTTAAATACTTGTTGGGAAAGCCCCTCAAACAAAGTGAGGCCGAGATTAAAGCGTATTATTAGGTCCAAAAATTCCAGGTCACGGCTGACAATGATTTTCAAGTGGGAGAAATGACGTGGAATTAGTGGTTTGGGCATTCGTTAAAAACAAATTCCTTTACAGATAGAAAAATCAGCTACGAAGAACTGTAGATCATTTACTGCAAAATTACCATCGACTGGGCTACTTTTCCTCCACTCGCATTTGACTTTTTTTTCCGACTACATGTCTGACATGAATAACGATCATGGAGGAGTCTATCAAGGGGAGCGCGGGGAACGCGGCTAAAAAGGTAAATGGAGTCCTATAATACTTGTTGATTTCGCTGGATGTTACGACGAGACCAGCCAGCAAGTGTTTATAGACGAACTCAATTTAACATTCTTAAATGTTTGTGTTGTTTACAGATACTATGATATTCTTCCCTATGTTAACATATGTGATTTCTTCTTAAGTTGTATATGGAATTTTTTTGTTTTTTGGACTAAAGTTTAATTTACTGTTAAACTATTATAAGAACATAAGAAAGAAGGAACACTGCAGAGGCCTACTGGCCCCTGCAGGCAGGTCCAAATCTCCAACGGCTTAAGCCAAAGCCCCACCCAGCCAGGTCAGGTTACATTCATTTAAGGAAGGAGCCCTTTACCTAGTAGCACAACCTAGTCAGGACCAATTCCAAACCCCAACCGCACCCACTCAATAATTGTCCAGCCGAAACCGGTCAGGTCACTTCCACTTAAAGGGAAATTTGTACAGGTCAGGTTACATTCACTTAAGGAAGGGCACTGCATCTGACCTAGTACAACTCCCCCCATCCACACCCCCCATGTATTTATCTAACCTATTTTTAAAAATACACAACGTCTTAGCATCTATGACGGTACTCGGGGGTTTTTTCCACTCATCCACAACTCTATTACCAAACCAGTGCTTTCCATATCCTTCCTGAATCTGAACTTTTCCAACTTGAAACCATTTGCGAGTCCTGCTTGGTTGGATATTTTCCCCGCTTTTACATCCCCTTTTTTTATTCCTGTTTTCCATTTGTACACCTCAATCATATCCCCCTAATTCTACGCCTTTCTAGAAAAGCAGATTGGGGCCCCCAGTCATCCTCATAGGAAGATTTCGATACAAGGGATCAACTTTGTCATCCTCCTTTTTTTTTCCAGTGCATTTATATCCATTCTGTAATACGG
>WNWK01043629.1:0-15418 GCA_009830355.1 Cherax destructor
AGGTTGAGGTAGTAACTTCTTCAGAGATTAAGGAATTTTTTTCCAAATGGGCTGATGTGCAGACATTTGTTGAAAAACACCACCCTGAGCAAGCTGAAGCAAACCACATCTGCAACATGTTCAGTGACAGAATCTTGCCCCACTTGAGAAAAATGTTGAAGAGTAGCCAGAAACAGAGGACTCTGGACAGTGACTCTCAAGCTGGTCCTAGTGGCATTAAAAGAAAAAGAAGGGAAGTAACCCCAGAGAGGGACTTGTTACCTGAAGTCCTTTTGGAGGGGGATTCCCCTTCCAACAACTAACACCCTCCCCCTGTCCTCCTCCCTATCTTCCAGATGCCTGCAACTCTCTTCAATAAAGGTAAGTAAATGTTATTTATTAATCTGTTTTTTATTATTTAGTATTATGTAGTAGTATTTATAGTGTTAATAATGTTGTTTTGTGTATGTAGAACTATAATTAAAATGTATTTTTTTGTGAATATTTTTGGGTGGAACGGATTAATTGTATTTACATTATTTCTTATGGGAAATAAGGTTTCGAATTACGAGCAATTCGTGTTAAGGCCTAGCTCCTGGAACGGATTAAGATCATTAATCGAAGGACCACTGTATTATTATTGTTATTTATTATTATTATTATTATTATTATTTCCCTACTGCTTCCTTAACCTATTGAACCATGAACAATCATAAAACACATGAAAACATCGTAAAATATTGTACTATGTAGTACTACATACATGCTATACTGTAGTTTAATAACAAATAATGAACAAATAAAATACTCAGTGAGTGAGTGGAAGGCGGGCTGGCTGCCGGGTCGGAGGGAGGGTAGTACGGACTCGCGGGTGGCGGGAAACTTAAATATGATTTGGTGACTGGGAATTTGGCGGCCGGGAATTCGCGAATGTGTGAAGCACGCGAAAGTGGAAAATGCGAATGTTGAGGGAGACCTGTAGTAATTTTTGCTCTATTTTATTTTAATCATTATTTATTTCTAACAAGTGATAAAATTATAATTCAGTGCAATCTTTTCATTACACTTCACTTAACTGTATCAGTATTGTATATTGATTTCTAAGTGTCATTTTTCTTTTTTTTTTAGATAATTTGTTTTTCTAGTATATTTTCCAATTGCATACATTTAGTGATTGTATTTTATACTTTTGCATTGATTTACAATTTTATTAGTAAATTTCTTTATTGACTTAAGACTAGAGACAGCTCACTTTTGCAATTAATTCATGTTACAGTAATATTTTAATTCCTTGCATTTTCAATGTGTTTCCTTATCTTGTACAGTACATTTCAGTGAATTGTCCTTTCTCATACAGTGTACCTTAAATATTTTAATTATTTTGTCCTTTCTCATACAGTGTACCTTAAATATTTTAATAATTTTTGCAAACTAGTTACATATTTTTCATTTCACTTTTAACTAATTGTATTACTGTTTATCTGTTATTATTCATTGTTTTTACCTTCATTATTTTTGTGCAAATTCTTTGCAATTATGTCTCACATACCTTCAAGTTGTACTGTAGCAAATAATGTCAATCAGCCTTCTCATGACCCTCCTGTCCCTGCAGACATTCCTAATAGTTCCTTACCGACTGCTAGACCACATAAGATACAGAGACCCTATAGTTTTACTCATGATTCTGATGCCTTGCCTTTGTTTAATTGCCATGAAAATCATCTTGATGCATGGTTTGCTGCCGTTCGTTCACGGGCCTATGCCCTCGCAGAAGGTCCTCCTTCAGAGGAAAACCTTATCAGAATTGCGAAAGAAGCTCTTCATCGATCGCCTGCAGCTGTCCAAATTGTTGACCTTCTTGCAATGCAAGACTTTAAGGGTCTTACTAAGTGGTCAGAATATGAGGAATTGATTCGTTCTTTTCTAGTGCTACCATCACAAGCTGATCCTTATGTCGTTCTTCGAGAACTGGTGAATGCAACAATCTTGACCGGTGAAACGTTGAGTGCATTTGTGGCTAGATTAGATAACCTTTTAACGTCATTTATCACCGCTGTCAAGTCCTCAGAATTTATACCTGACAAGAATAAAGGATCCTCAGAATCGTTTGCTAAATTAGCTGCTTTTGGAGCAATCAAAGAAACCACGTCTGTGTTTATTACCCAATCTATGAGAAGAACCCCTACGACACTTCAATCTTGTCCCCCAGGATGCCACCCACACCAGTCAACTAACACCCAGGTACCTTCTTACTTCTAGGTGAACAATACAGCAGGTGTAAGGTAACTAACACCCAAGTACCTACTTACTGCTAGGTGAACAGTACAGCAGGTATAAGGTAACTAACATCCAGGTACCTACTTACTGCTAGGTGAACAGTACAGCAGGTATAAGGTAACTAACACCCAGGTACCTACTTACTGCTAGGTGAACAGTACAGCAGGTATAAGGTAACTAACACCCAGGTACCTACTTACTGCTAGGTAAACAGTACAGCAGGGTATAAGGTAACTAACACCCAGGTACCTGGAGTTTACCTGGAGAGAGTTCCAGGGGTCAACGCCCCTGTGGCCCAGTCTGTGACTAGGCCTCGTGTTGGATCATTGGGGGAATGTTACATCGTCTGCCGAGACTTTTGCTTTCGTAGGGAGTGACTCTCATGTGCATGTTTGGTACTAAGCCCTCTAGGATTTTCCAAGTGTATAAAATAATGTATCTCTTCCACCTGCATTCCAGGGAATACAGGTTTAGGAACTTCAAGCGTTCCCAGTAATTGAGGTGGTTTATCGCAGTTATGCGTGCCGTGAAGGTTCTCTGTACATTTTCTAGGTCAGCAATTTCACCTGCCTTGAAAGGTGCAGTTAGTGGCCCGGTGGTCTGGTGGCTAGAGCTCTCGCTTCACACATGGAGGGCCCGGGTTTGATTCCCGGCGGGTGGAAACATTTCGACGTGTTTCCTTACACCTGTTGTCATGTTCACCTAGCAGCAAATAGGTACCTGGGTATTTAGTCGACTGGTGTGGGTCGCATCCTGGGGGACAAGATTAAGGACCCCAATGGAAATAAGACAGACAGTCCTCGATGACGCACTGACTTTCTTGGGTTATCCTGGGTGGCTAACCCTCAGGGGTTAAAAATCCAAAGAAATCTTATCTTATCTTAGTGTGCAGCAATATTCCAGCCTAGATAGAACAAGCGACCTGAAAAGTGTCAACATGAGCTTGGCATCCTACTTACCTACTTACTGCTAGGTGAACAGTACAGCAGGTATAAGGTAACACACCCAATGTTTCAACCCTTGCCGGGGACTGAACCACAGACACTGTGTGAAGCGAGAGCATTGCCTACCAGGCCACGGACCACCGTTATGATAAGATTTTGTTCAGATTTTTAACCCCAGAGGGTTAGCCACCCAGGATAAATAAAGAAAGGCAGTGCATCATCGAGGGACTGTACTCGCCTAGTTGTGGTTGCAGGGGTCGAGTTACAGCTCCTGTCTTATTTCCATTGTGGTCATCAATCTTGTCCCCCAGAATGCGACCCACACCAATCCACTAACACCCATGTACCTACTTGCCAGGTGAACAGGACTACAGGTGTAAGGAAACGTATCGAATGTTTGCATCCCTACCAGGAATCGAACCCGGACCCTCGGCATAGCCAAGGGCCCATAGGGGCCCCTTGGCCTGGCTGGCCATGTTATAAACGTCAATGTAATATTCTTATTATTAAGTAATGTTCATCAAAGTTGTTCTAAATGTTACGTATATTATGTCGTACTTAAATATTAAGGTATAATGTTTATAAACTAAAATATTGAAGATAGAGGCGTCAAGGCAGCACTTTGGTTCCTCAAGTGTTTGTTAAACTTCCCTTGTAACCTGACTTATATTAATGACTTGTTAATACTGACTGACTATCACTTTAACTTCTTCTTCTTCTTCGTTGGGGTTTTATAGGGCCACTGACAGCATACGCCGTAATATCACTTTAACAACAACCTGACAAACATTATATCACATTCTCAACTACTGCAACAACAACAACAACAACAACACTTACCTTCCAAAACTGACAAGAAATGAATCTTCCCTTCTTCTTCTTCTTCGTTGGGGTTTTATTGGGCCACTGACAGCCTAAGCCGTATTCCCTCTTGTTGTTGTTAAGTTATCAATGTTGGGTTGAAGGTTTGTGACGGTCTTGAAGCCGTATGAACCCCACTACTGGTACCCGTATAATAATAATAATAATAATAATAATAATAATTTTTATTTCAATGCATGTTACAAGTGTACAATGTTATTGGTAGTTACAATTATAAAACAATTATAAAACTGTAAAGCAAGGAGAGCCACTGGCATGCCATGGCATTAGGGGCAGTTTATTCTAGAGACTTATTCACTAAGTACTTAATGCTAAAGAAATTGATTGAGTTTATTCTAGTTCTGTATTATTTAAATTATTAAATGGTTATACATACTATTAAAAGACAATACAAGAGAAATTGGTTGAGTTTAATCTAGTTGTAGAATTTATTTCAAAATACAGTATGTTGATGCTATACTAGTATAATAACAATACTAGAAATAGTTTTTAGAGTTTCTTCTAGATATATTTTTTATTTCAAATTAAGAAAATGATGATACTATAAGATTTTAAATGACAATATGATGATATGAAATTGCAACAAGTGTTAAGGAGGATGAACATATCAGATTGAGATCTTCTTAAGTAAAATAATATTGGGTTTGGAAGTTTGTTACAGTATGAGTATTTAGTATAGGGTGAGTAGGTGATTTTTGAGAAGAGTCTTGAATTGATTTTCCGACAAGGTTAACTTGATATTTACTGGTAATGAATTCCAGATTTTGGGGCCCTTTATGTGCATAGAATTTTTACATTGGTTAGTATGGACTCGGGTATGTCAAATAGTGATCTGTGTCTTGTGTCATGTTCGTGGGACCTATTAAAGTTGTTGAGGAGAATTCTGAGCGCAGGGTTGATATTAGCATGTAGAGTTTTATGTATGTAGAAGGCACATGAATAGGTATGGATATTTTTTATGGTGAGTAGTTTTAAGGTTCTGAATATAGGTGGAGTATGCTGTCTAGAGTGGGAATTTGTTATCATCCTGACTGCAGCCTTTTGCTGGGTTATGAGTGGTCTAAGGTGATTTAATGTTGTTGAGCCCCATGCACAGATTCCATAGGTGAGATAAGGGTAGATAAGAGAATGATATAGTGCAATGAGAGCTGGTTGAGGCACATAATAGCGTATTTTAGATAATATACCTACTGTCCTTGAGATTTTCTTGGGAAAATTTGTTGTATGTGTGTTTGGAATTTAAGACTACTGTCAAGGTGGATTCCTAGGAATTTTCCTCTGTGAGCCTTGTGATGGGTGAACCATTTAGCGTTATGTTAAGTGGAACATTTGTAGCTTTGTTTCCAAACTGAATGTAGTAGGTCTTGTCCTTATTGAGAGTAAGCTTATTTGTCATCATCCATGTTGATATTTTCTGTAATTCGGCATTAACTGTGTTGGCTAGTACGACTGGATTTGGGTGAGAGAAGACATATGTTGTGTCATCTGCAAACAAAATGGGTTTGAGTAGTTGTGATGCATTCGGTAGGTCATTTATGTAAATGAGGAATAGGAGTGGCCCCAGGACACTACCTTGAGGGACACCGACTGTAATTTGTTGTGTGGAAGAGTTCTCTCCATTTGTGTTCACGTACTGACTTCTGTTGCTAAGGTACGACTTTAGGTAGTTGAGGGGTGCCCCCTAATACCATAGTGCGCTAATTTTGTGAGCAATAAATCATGGTCGACTGTATCAAATGCTTTGCGTAGGTCTATGAAGATTCCCAGCGGAACTTCTTTCTTCTCAAGTGCGGTGTATATTAACTCTAACATGTGTGTTATAGCATCGTTTGTGCTCTTGTTGGTCCTGAATCCAAATTGACAGGGGTTTAGTACATTGTGTGAGACGAGGTAGGAATAGATCTGTTTATGAATTAATTTTTCTAAGATTTTAGAAAGCAGTGGTAAATTTGAGATTGGTCTGTAATTGTTCAAGTCAGTTTGGTCACCTCCTTTGTGGATCGGGGTGACCCTAGCTATTTTGAGAATTGATGGGAAGGTTGAAGATTCAATGGATTTATTGAATAATGCTGCTATAATTGGTGACAGTACATGTGTAGCTTTTTTGTACATAAAGGGTAGGCTGTTTATGTCTCCTGCTTCTGTTTTTAAGGGTGTTGATTATGAGTGAGACTTCAATTGAGTTGGTAGGAGCTAGGAATAGTGTATCTGGGTAGGTGTGGTGAGGTAGTCTGTTGGACGAGTGTTCGAGCTTGGGATCCTACTGCTAGATTCTTTCCTATGGTGGAGAAGAAAACATTAAGTCTGTTTGCTGTCTCAGTTGGTGAGAGTAGGGGTTCGTCTGTTTTTGATAATTTGATAAAACCCACTACTTGGTACTTATGAACTCCCACTACTGGTACCCATATGAACCCCACTACTGGTACCTTATGAACCCACTACTGGTACCCGTATGAACCCCACTACTGGTACCCGTATGAACCCCACTACTGGTACCCATATGAACCTCACTACTGGTACCCGTATGAACCCCTCTTGTTGTTGTTGCAATTATCAATGTTGGGTTGAAGGTTTGTGATGGTCTTGAAGCCGTTTGAACCCAACTACTGGTACCTGTATGAACCCCACTACTGGTACCCGTTTGAACCCCACTACTGGTACCCGCATGAACCCCACTACTGGTACCTGTATGAACCCCTCTTGTTGTTGAAGTTATTAATGTTGGGTTGAAGGTTTGTGACGGTCTTGAAGCCGTATGAACCCCACCACTGGTACCCTTATGAAACCCAGTACTGGTACCCGTATGAACCCCTCTTGTTGTTGTTG
This sequence comes from Cherax destructor, assembly GCA_009830355.1. Taxonomy (NCBI): domain Eukaryota; kingdom Metazoa; phylum Arthropoda; class Malacostraca; order Decapoda; family Parastacidae; genus Cherax; species Cherax destructor. The sequence continues at coordinate 6,909 of WNWK01043629.1, forward strand.
AAGTTATCAATGTTGGGTTGAAGGTTTGTGACGGTCTTGAAGCATTATGAACCCCACCACTGGTACCCACATGAACCCCACTAATAGTACCCGTATGAACCCCACTACTGGTACCAATATGAACCCCACTACTGGTACCCGTATGAACCCCACTACTAGTACCCGTATGAACCTCATTACTGGTACCCGTATGAACCCCACTACTGGTACCGGTATGAACCCCACTACTGGTACCCGTATGAACCCCTCTACTGGTACCCGTATGAACTCCACTACCGGTACACGTATGAACCCCACTACTGGTACACGTATGAACCCCACTACTGTTACCCGTATGAATCCCTCTACTGGTGCCTGTATGAACTCCACTACTGGTACCCATATGAACCCCACTACTTGAAATTCGTATGAACTCCAACTACTGTTACCCGTATGAACCCCTCTACTGGTACCAGTATGAACTCCACTACTGGTACCCGTATGAACCCCACTACTGGTACCCGTATGAACCCCACTACTGGTACCCGTATGAACCCCACTACTGGTACCCGTATGAACCCCACTACTGGTACCCGTATGAACCCCACTACTGGTACCCGTATGAACCCCTCTTGTTGTTGTTGAAGTTATCAATGTTGGGTTGAAGGTTTGTGACGGTCTTCAAACCGTATGAACCCCACTTCTGGTACCCGTATGAACCCCTCTTGTTAAGTTATCAATGTTGGTTTGAAGGTTTGTGACGGTCTTGAAGCTGTATGAACCCTACTACTGGTACCCGTATGAACCCCACTACTGGTACCCGTATAAACCCCACTACTAAACAGCTTACCACCTTTTATGTACAAAAAAGCTTCACAGGTACTGTCACCAATTATAGCAACACTATTCAATAAATCCATTGAAGCCTCTACCTTCCCATCAATTCTCAAAATAGCTATATTCACCCCGATCCACAAAGGAGGTGATCAAACAGATTTGAGTAATTATAGACCAATTTCTAATTTCCCACAGCTTTCTAAAATCTTCGAAAAAATAATTTATAGACAGATCTATTCTTACCTCGTCTCACACAATGTACTCAACCCCTGTCAATTTGGATTCAGGACCAACAAGAGCACAAACGATGCTATTATACACATTCTAGAGTTAATATACACCGCACTTGAGAAGAAAGGGGTCCCATTGGAAATCTTCATTGATCTACGCAAAGCTTTTGATACAGTCGACCATGATTTACTGCTCACAAAATTAGCACACTATGGTATGAGGGGGCACCCACTCAACTACACTAAAGTCATACCTTAGCAACAGAAGCCAATACGTGTACACAAATGGAGCGAACTCTTCCACACAACAAATTACAGTCGGAGTCCCTCAAGGAAGTGTCCTGGGACCACTCCTATTCCTCATTTAACATAAATGACCTAAAGAATGCATCACAACTACTCAAACCCATATTATTTGCAGATGACACAACATATGTCTTCTCTCACCCAAATCCAGTCATACTGGCCAACACTGTTAATGCCGAATTACAGAACATATCAATATGGATGACGACTAACAAGCTTACTCTTAATACTGACAAGACCTGCTTCATACAGTTTGGAAACAAAGCCACAAATATTCCACTTAACATAACGCTCAGGGTTCACCCATCACAAGACTCACAGAGGGAAAATTCCTAGGAATCCACCTTGACAGTAGCCTTAAATTCCAAACACACATACAACAAATTTCCAAGAAAATCTCAGAAACAGTAGGCATATTATCAAAGATACGCTATTATGTGCCTCAATCAGCTCTCCTTGCACTATATCATTCACTTATCTACCCTTATCTCACCTATGGAATCTGTGCATGGGGATCAACAACATTAAATCACCTTAGACCACTCATAACCCAGTAAAAGGCTGCAGTAAGAATGATAACAAATTCCCACTCTAGACAGCAAACTCCACCAATATTCAAAAGCCTAAAACTACTCACCGTAAAGAACATTCATACTTATTCTTGTGCCTACTACATACATAAAACTCTACACTCTAATATAAACCCTCTGCTCAAAATTCTCCTCAACAACTTTAATAGGACCTGTGGGGAATTAAGAGATTACCTGTCTGGGCTTTACCGCCACTTACAACAAAATAATCTCCCGGGGAGTGGACCGACTACTATAATTTTACCGCGGTTACCCCCGTTGAGGCGTGTGAGAAAACTTGACCCACTCCTGGTCGCATCCAAGGGGTCCCTCCGATATTCTCACTCTATATCCACATCTATCCTTGACTAGTTTATTAAGAATGAGTAACACCAATAGTTACGGTATTGTTAAATTTTGTGGACTGTATGGGTTAATATCTGACTGATTGGGGATTTTAGATTTTTTAGATTTTGCCACCGAAGTGGCTAGTTTATTGTGCACCCCATATCCATCCTGTGGACGGTAGCGCAAGAGCATATGGATACACAAAAGGCCTAGGCACTAGGCCCCAAAGGGGTTAACAATTGTACATTTGGGTTTATATCTACATTTCAATTATCTGTTACAAGCAGGTATCTTATTTCATGAATAAGATATCTTGACATGTCACATAGGTTATTATATTGTCTATCTCTATATTCCTCAATAAGTGCACAATTAAGCACATAGTGTTCAAGACAGTGACCATATGCCTGATCACATAATTTGCATTTAGTTTGATCATCATCTGTGTCTCCCAAACTGTCAGAAGTACCTGTAGCCAAGCCTAAGCCTGGCCACTACAACATCAGTCAGTCTGTTCACATTGCAAGTTGCTCCACAAACATGCCCATCTGTACTCGCATTATCATGAGCACAGATAGGCACGTTCATGGAAATTAATTTGGATTTATATCTACAGTTCACTTATCTGTTACAAGCAAATTTAGGAAATTTGCTTAGAATAAGTGGTATCCTACCTTCACTAATAAGATATTGCTGTTCACTTGAAGATCCCGTCATTATCATTCCCACCGTAGACCTATATTATCGCAACATACCTACTGGCCAGACGGTTGCTAAGATAATAAGAGTACTTACAGTGGGGAAGAAACAGCATTCTTGTCGCTATTCTTCGACGGATCTCGTGGTCCTGCTCGGTAGATTATTCTTCCGGCAAGACGATGATGTTGGTGGTTGTCCCGATGAGTCAAGAGAAGATTGATTCCTTGAACTCTCATACGCCCACGAGACCGGGCGTTATTTAACGGGTTGGTCGGGGTAGCGATTCGTATCCTCTCACTATACCCCTTTATTACAGTTTATACGTAACACTTTACACACTATTCACACGTCGGTTTAATGTCCCACTAATTTACTCTCGTTAGAAGTTAATCCATTAATAATTGTGTACGATGAACACTGATCGAACCGACGCACATTTCCTCCATCAACACCGTAATGGCGGCGTCGGTCACTATTTAACACATTATCACTCTATTATTGTAGTTTCTTGGACTTAATGTCCCACATTATGCCCGGCGAATATTCACAACGTTCACTATTGTGAAGAGAGACCATTAACCGCGATTTGGTCGTTGTAAACGCCGATTCCCGTCTCCTTTATGACCAGAGCTCTCCCATCGTTCCACCTTCATTCGCTTATCCCACGAGAGAGACTGCCTGGGCGACCTCGCTTGACCCAGCTTCGCCTACCCACGCGACTGTCGGTATGGTTCTGTTTTGATCTCAAGTAAAATACGAACCAACAGCCACACATTAAGAATATTCACATTAGAAAGGCTATCGAATATAACCTTTCAGGAAAATACCCAATATTTTCCACACTGCGGCCGGGCAGAGTTCGTTGCTATCGATGTTTGATATCTTTATTATGCACCCCATACCCATCCTGTGGGCGGTAGTCAAAAGATTACAGAGGTACATAATGGGTCCAGGGACTTGCTAGACGATTCAAATTTCATCTCGTAAAATTTTGCGACTATTTTGCACGTACAAAATCTTGCTGTTTTTCGTTACGAATCCACTGCAAGGATACCTCATTATCAGACCAAATTATGGTGTCGCTAATATTTATCTCTGGCAATTTACTCCGAATATAATCAGTTAATTTGACACCCACATAAATGGCTGTTAATTCCAACTGAGGTAAGGTACGTAATTTAATTGGAGCCACTTTAGCTTTAGACATCACAAGAGAAATATCTTTATCACATTGAAAATAAGCGACTGCTCCATACGCCAATTCAGAAGCATCGCAAAAAATTGTGGAGTGTATTTTCCACTCCAGGGCGTGTTACACACCGTGGGAACTCCAACATTGGGAGTTTCTCATAATCACCAATTAATTCTTCCCACCTGTTAACGAATTCTTCAGGTAGGGCTTCATCCCAAGCACACTTCTGCTTCCATGCCTCTTGTACCAATAATTTCTCTCGGATTGTAAGAAGCGCCACTAAGCCTAGTGGATCGAAACATTTTGACACTTCAGTAAGTAGGACTCTCTTCGTTAATTTCTTGGGCATACTATAATTATTAGGCTTTAACGATATCAAGTCTCTCTCAGTATCCCAAGTCAGTCCCAATACATTGCTACACCCTGATACTCCATCTCCAGGATTATCTTTATTTATTCGGTCCTTTAACCTGGACGAATTACTATTCCACTCCCTTAGAGGCACATTTGCACCTTGCATTATGCCATTAGCCCCTTCATATATCTTCATTAGCTCCTCTTCAGTTGACGTCCCACCCAGGAAATTGTCGACATAGAATTGTTTACCCATTATTTCACTCAGTGGACCACCTGTACGTTTAAGATGCGCATTTATCGTCGCTTGAAGTAAGAACGGACTGGAAGTAGCACCAAACAAAACACTTCTGAATCGGAAGGTTTTCAGTGGACTAAGTGGGTTGCTAGGATCGTCTGGCCACAGGAATCTTGTGTAATCCCGATCCGTTTCTTGCAATCCACTCTCAGGAAAGCTTTACTTATGTCTGCCGTAAAGGCATAATTTTTAACTCTGAAATTCAATAATACATCTCCCAATTTTTTCGTCAGCGACGGACCCGTCATTAAACAATCATTCAAACTAGGTACATTTTTATTACCCCTGGCACTACAATTAAACACGATCCTCAAAGGAGTGGTTTTCGAATCCTTCTTCACTCCGTGATGAGGTAAGTAGTGGCCATGAATATTGGCTTGCTCAGGGGGTACCTCCTCTATGAACTGGTTAATTAACTGTTCATTAATGATCCCATTATAAGCAGTCAGCAATTCTGGTATCTTACGCAATTCGTGGAGCTGGGCCTTTAATTGACCATACGCCATCCGGTAATTAGTAGGTAGTTCCGGATGGTTTAGCTTCCATGGGAGTCGCACCCAGTATTGTCCAGACTCGAATTTAACATCCTTCAGGTATTGTTCCTGAGTGAAGGAGTTATCTGGACTTTCCTCATGTACATTAATCCCGATTGTCCAGTTCCCCCAATTTATGAACTGGTTAAACAGCATTTTCCATAGAAGAATATGTACACTGGGGTGACGTTTCATGAGTAAGACACACCGTGACTGTATTTATGGCTTCCTCCAGTCATTCATTACTGCGAGGAAGCCGGCAATAAATGACATGGCCTTCACCAGTGTTGAGAAGAGTGACACCACCTTTCTTCGTCATACCCTTCACGAAGGTGGCATAATAGTCACTGCCTATCAAAACACTTACTGGTCCCACCGAGTCATTGTTTACTATGGAGGGTGTCAGTTTCACATTAATCTCCCTGGGCTTGCCAGCCGCAGCAACTTCACCAGTTCCAGCCATGGTTATAGAATCAATAACCACGGAGAGTACAAATTTAATAAACCCCTTATTATTCATGGGCTTGCCAGCCACACTAACTCCATTAAGTTCGGCCATGGTTATAGGATGAATAACCACTGAGGGTACAAATTAAATAGACCCTTTATTATCCCTGGGCTTGCCAGCCGCATCAACTCCACTAGATTCAGCAATGGTTATAGGATCAATAACCGCTGAGGTACAATTAAATAAATCCTTTATTATGCATGGGCTTGCCAGCCACACGAACTCCATTAGATTCAGCAATGGTTATAGGATCAATAACCACTGATGTCACAAATTAAATAAATTGTTTATAAAGGTGATTCTCTCACCTTACTCTTGCACAAATCGTAGCCACGCCTGTGCTAACAATTAACTGGACTAATTACTGTCCACTACACGATTAATTAACTCTGTGTACTCTATACTCACTTCCTACAATCAGTCACTTAATTATTAAATAATTAATTCAATTGATTAATTCACTAATCACATCCGGTTCAGGACGGACCAACGGGCGATGTGGCGAATTAAGAGATTACCTGTCTGGGCTTCACCGCCACTTACAACAAAATAATCTCCCGGGGAGTGGACCGACTAGTATAATTTTACCGCGGTTACCCCCGTTGAGGCGTGTGAGAAAACTTAACCCACTCCTGGTCGCATCCAAGGGGTCCCTCCGATATTCTCACTCTATATCCACATCTATCCTTGACCAGTTTATTAAGAATGAGTAACACCAATAGTTACGGTATTGTTAAATTTTGTGGACTGTATGGGTTAATATCTGACTGATTGGGGAGAAGGAGGAAAGAGTACAACTTAATATCACTCACCCTTTATCCGTGCCATTGCTGTTCACTTGAAGATCCCATCATTATCATTCCCACCGTAGACCTACATTATCCCAACATACCTACTGGCCAGACGGTTGCTAAGATAATAAGAGTACTTACAGTGGGGAAGAAACAGCATTCTTGTCGCTATTCTTCGACGGATCTCGTGGTCCTGCTCGGTAGATTATTCTTCCGGCAAGACGATGATGTTGGTGGTTGTCCCAATGAGTCAAGAGAAGATTGATTCCTTGAACTCTCATACGCCCACGAGACCGGGCGTTATTTAACGTGGTTGGTCGGGGTAGTGATTCGTATCCTCTCACTATACCCCTTTATTACAGTTTATACGTAACACTTTACACACTATTCACACGTCGGTTTAATGTCCCACTAATTTACTCTCGTTAGAAGTTAATCCATTAATAATTGTGTACGATGAACACTGATCGAACCGACGCACATTTCCTCCATCAACACCGTAATAGCGGCGTCGTTCACTAATTTAAACACATTATTTTTTATTAACACATCGGCCGTTTCCCCACCAAGGCAGGGTGGCCCAAAAAAGAAAAACTTTCATCATCATTCCTCCATCACTGTCTTGCCAGAGGGTGCTTTACACTACAGTTAAAAAACTGCAACACAAACCCCCCTCCTTCAGGTGCAGACACTGTACTTCCCATCTCAGGACTCAAGCCCCGAAGCTCCCCGGTTTCCCTGAACCCCTTCATAAATTTATTTTCTCACACTCCAACAGCACGTAAAGTATTAAAAACCACTTGTCCCCTTTTACCCCTATCAAATACGCTCACACATGTTTATGGAAATCCCAAACCCCTCCCCAAAATTCCCTTTTCCCCCCCCTCCAACCTTTCCTAGGCCACCCCCACCCCGCCTTCCCTCCCTTTTTACACTCGAAGTCACTCTGTCTCGTTCCATTCTCTCTACATGTCCCAAAACCCTCTCAACAACCCCTCCTCAGCTCTCTGGACAATCGTTTTGGTAATCCGCACCTCCTCTAATTTCCAAACTCCAATTCTCCATTTTATTCACACCACACATTGACCTCAGACATGACTCTCCACTGCCACCAGCCTTCTCCTCATTGCAACATTCATCCCCCCCGCTTCCCCCCCATATAAGAGCGTTGGTATAATACTCTCATACATTCCCCCCTTTACTTCCATGGACAAGGTTCTTTGTCTCCACAGACTCCAAGTGCTCCACTCACCCCTTTCCCCCCATCAATTCTATGATTCACCTCATCTTTCATGACCCCTCCCCCCTTTTTCCCCTCCCAAATATCTGAATACATTCACCTCCTCCATACCCCTCCCTCCAATCTGATATCAATCTTTCGTCACCTATTCTTTTTTTTTATCCTCATCACCTTACTCTTTCCCATATTCACTTTTAATTTTTTTTCTTTTACACCCTACCAAATTCATCCACCAACCTCTGCAGCTTCTCTTCAGAATCTCCCAAAAGCACAGTGTCATCAGCAAAAAGCAACTGTGACAACTCCCACTTTGTATTTGCTTCTTTTCTTTTAGCCCAACACCTCTTGCCAAAATCGCATTCACCTCTTACAACCCCCTCTATAAATATATTGAACAACCACGGTGACATCACCGTCCTTGTCTAAGGACTTTTACTGGGAAATAGTCCCCCTTTCCCCCCTAAAACTCTAACCTGAGCCTCACTATCCTCTAAAAAATCTTCACTGCTTTTAGTAACCTTCCTCCTATTCCATCACCTGCAACATCTGCCACATTGTCCCCTATCTCCCCATCCTTTCGCCTTTTCCAAATCCATAAATGCCACAAAAAAAATCTTTACCCTTAT
>WNWK01043630.1:0-15418 GCA_009830355.1 Cherax destructor
TCTGGAGTGTGAATTTGTTATCATTCTTAACTGCTGCCTTTTGTTGCGTTATTAATGGTCTGAGATGAGTTATTGAGGTAGAGCCCCATGCGCAGATTCCATAGGTGAGGTAGGGGTAAATGAGCGAGTGATATAGGGTAAGGAGAGCTGGTTGTGGAACATAGTACCGTATCTTGGATAGTATTCCCACGGTCTTTGAGACTTTCTTGGAAATTTGTTGTATATGTGTCTGAAATTTGAGGCCACTGTCAAGATGGATTCCTAAGAATTTTCCCTCTGTGAGTTTTGTGATAGGGGACCCGTTTATCATTATGTTAAGTGGTGCGTTTGTAGCTCTGTTCCCAAACTGAATAAAATAGGTTTTATCAATATTGAGAGTAAGTTTGTTGGTCATCATCCAGGTAGATATTTTCTGCAATTCAGTATTTACAGTGTTGGCTAGTGTGTCTGGGCTTGGGTGCGAGATAACGTATGTAGTGTCATCTGCAAATAGTATGGGTTTGAGTAGTTGAGATGCATTTGGTAGGTCGTTAATGTAAATGAGAAAGAGAAGTGGGCCAAGAACACTTCCCTGTGGGACACCTACTGTAATAGTTTGCGCGGTAGAGCTAGCTCCATTTGTGTACACATGTTGGTTTCTGTTGCTAAGGTATGATTTTAGGTAGTTGAGGGAGTGCCCTCTTATACTATAGTGTGATCATTTTAGGTGTAACAGATCATGGTCAACTGTATCAAAAGCTTTACGTAAATCAATGAAGATTCCCACTGGGATTTCTTTTTTCTCAAGAGCGGTGTAAATTATTTCTAACATGTGTATAATGGCATCATTTGTATTTTTATTAGGCCACTAGCAGAATATTTGCCCACCCAATTTTCAATGCTACCCAAGCAATAAGCTTTGATAATTCTATTTATTCACATGCTAAAACCTTGGGTAGTTTAAAATTTGGGTTGGATAAATACATGAGTGAGAGGGGTTGGATTTGAGTGGGACTTGTACGTGAGTAAATAGAATTATCAAAGCTTATTGCTTGGGTAGCATTTATTCTGTTAGTTGGTTGGATTTGTGAAGGACTTGCCTAGTATGGGCCAACAGGCCTATTGCAGTGTTCCTCCTTTCTTATGTTCTTATGAGTGAGAGGGGTTGCATGTGAATGGGACTTGCACATGAATAAATAGAATAGAGTTGGGCAAATATTCTGTTAGTGGGTTGGCTTTGTGAAAGACCTGCCTAGTATGGGCCAACAGGCCTGCTGCAGTGTTCCTCCTTTTTATGTTCATATGTTCTTAAATGTTTATACAGCAGTGTACTGTATATTGTAATAAATAAAATTGAGGAAATCAGGTCTAATATATATTATTTAGGTACAAATACTGGTCAGAGAGCCCGTCGAAGTCTGAGGCGTCGGTAAACGAGTACGTCGCTAAGCGAGGAGAGACTGTATACCGCTAACTTCGCGAGAGCATAATTCCATTAGTTTTCCATCAAATTTCATAATTTTGGTGGCGTTATGATCGGAAAAAGATTCTCTATCATTTCGTAAGAAAAAATAAAAAAAAATTTCCGAAAAATTTGCGACCCTTAGAACGAGTTTGGGAGAGGGCCTTGCGACCCTGAAAGGGTTAAAATCACTCGCCTCAGCACTGGTTCCAGGCATTATCTTGACAAGATCTGCATGCAACTGCCTTGCCTTTTCACAAATTATTGCCGAGGAAATACTATCACCCGCTATCTGTTTTTCATTGATCCACACTCCCAACAACTTCGAAACCTCATCCACTGTTTTCGATCTATTTTTCGTTAACATATTAACTCCTTTTGCAACATTAGCTTCCTTGATTTCTTTTCTCTTTGCAAGGATAGAGGTGATAGTAGACATGTTTTTTCCGTACATCCTGGCAAGCTCACTCACACGTACACCACTCATTTTTCTACAATCTCCTTCTTCACTTCGATGGTGTTCCTCACTTTCTTTACCACGTGGGTGCCACTAGGAAGCTTCTTTGGACCCATGGTGACTTATTTCAGTGATAATCACTAAACCAGCAATAAACAGAGTAAATTTATTGTGAAATGTTTGAAAGAGCGCGCTGGGTAATGTTCTCTCAAGCGTAAACAACGCTAGACTGGCGTCCTGCGCAGCGAGGTGTGCAAGTGCAGGCAGGCGGACAGGTCTGGTACCGACCGATACACGAGTGAATAACCGATACACGAGGGAAACATAGACCGAAAAAAAGCAACCAAAACACGAAATAACCGATAATCAAACCGACTGAAACACAAGGGATCACTGTATATTAACCCTTTCGGGGTCGGTGCCGTACTAGTACGTTTTACGAGCAGGGGTTGGTGCCGTACTAGTACGCGTAAATTCTAGCGGCTTCAAATTAAGCAGGAAACAGCTGGTAGGCCTACATATGAAAGAATGGGTCTATATGGTCAGTGTGTGCAGTATAAAAAAAAATCCTGCACCACACACTGCTTAATGAGTAAAAAAACTCTGACCGTTTTTTTCGTTTAAAACAGCGACTTTTCAGTCTATTCTCATATGGTATTTATTGATGTATTCTCGTTTTCTTGGTCTCATGTGATAGAATGGAAGATATATTACAGAAATAGAGATGATTTTGATTGGTTTGACAATGACCTTGAAATTGAGCTCAAAGTAATGAAAATGTTTGATTTTCGCTGATGTTCAAGAGTAAACAAATCACACAATGTGTCCAATACACATCAACTAGCGAGTCTAATATTTTTGCACAAGTGCGCTGATATTATTTATACCATTTTTACAATGATGCAGTTGTATACATAACAGTAAATCTTCTATTTTTTGTGAGAATAAAAATTCAAAATGGAAAGCAAAAGTAATGTAAGAGGGGCCGAGACGTGACTAATGAACAGAGAAGATGTTATTTTAGTGCCAGGAATGTCTGCCTTGTTTATTCTGGACCCTATTTTGAAATTGGCATCGTTTGAAATTTGTGTGAAATTGGCCAAATTGTCATTTTCTGACCATTATTTTGGGTAGTTGAAATTGGTAAATAGGCAGTTTCTTGTACTCAATCGATAGAAGAAATGGAGTTCTAGCGAAATAGCTATGATTTTAGTGGACTGGAACATTGGAATTGGCCAAATATAGGGCTCAAAGTGGGTGAAATCGCCGATGCGTAAACATCTTCGAGACCGATAACTTTGCGAGAGCATAATTCCGTAAGTTTTCATTCAAATTTCAAACTTTTGGTGTCGTTATGATCGGAAAAAGATTATCATTTCATAAGAAACAATTTTTTTTTTTTCAAAAAAATTTTCAACCCTGAGAACGTGTTTCCGAGAAGGCCTGTTGACCCCCAAAGGGTTAAAGATGTATGTTTTTACACAAATTATATGTTTTTATATTAATAATAATATATATTAAATATTGGAAATCTTAGACTTTATTGTTATCCCGAACAGTCCTTTATTACAAATGTTTTATTTTTTTGTAATAGGTCCCAAAAACCATTCGTCTCCATTCACTCTTATCTAACACGCTCACACATGCTTGCTGGAAGTCCAAGCCCCTCACCCACAAAACCTCCTTTACCCCCTCTCTCCAACCTTTTCGAGGACAACCCCTACCCCGCCTTCCTTCCCCTACAGATTTATACGCTCTCCAAGTCATTCTACTTTGATCCATTCTCTCTAAATGACCAAACGACCTCAACAACCCCTCTTCAGCCCTCTGACAAATACTTTTAGTAACTCCACTCCTCCTAATTTCCACACTCCAAACTCTCTGCATAATATTTACACCACACACTGCCCTTAGACAGGACATCTTCACTGCCTCCAGCCGCCTCCTCGCTGCAGCATTTGCAACCCATGCAAATAAAATAACATTTTTACTTACCTTTATTGAAGATTGTTGATGGCATATCGAAGATAGGGAGGAGGAGTGAGGGAGGGAGGGCTTAGTGTTTGGAAAGGGAATCCCCTTCCATAAGGACTTGGGGTTACTTCTCTTCTTTGTCTTTTAATCCCACTAGGACCAGCTTGAGTCACTGGACCCCTGTTGCACAAAATAACTGTCCAGAGTCCTCTGTTTCTGGCGCCTCTTTAAGATTTGCCTGAAGTGGGACATTGTTTTGTCACTGAACATGTTGCTGATATGGCTTGTTTCAACTTGGTCAGGGTGGCATTTCTCCACAAACCTTTGAACATCGTTCCACTTTGAACACATCTCCTTAATCTCTGAAGAAGGCACCTCAACCAGTCCCTCTTCCTCCTCCTGTGAAACAAGAGCCTCAACTCTGGTCTTATGCTCTTCCAGTTCCAGCTCTTGCAGCTCTTCAGTTGTTACCTCTACCCTGTGGTCCTCCACCAACTCTTCCACATTCTTGCCACTCACCTCCAAACCCAGGGATTTGCCCAATGCTACAATACCTTCCACAACAGGCACAGGGTTGGCAGGGTCAGGGTCAGCCTCAAACTCTTCAAAATCCCTCTGTTGGACACAACCTGGCCACAATGGTCTCCAAGCAGAGTTCAAAGTCTTGGAAGTCACTCCATTCCAAGCCTTACCTATAAGGCCTATGCAGTTGTAGATATTGAAGTGATTCTTCCAGAACTCTCTAAGGGTCAATTCAGTGTCCAAGGTCACTTCAAAGCACTTTTCAAACACTGCTTTTGTGTAGAGTTTTTTGAAGTTACAAATGACCTGCTGGTCCATGGGCTGGAGGAGAGGAGTGGTGTTAGGAGGCAAGAACTTTACTTTTATAAATCTGAAGTCGTCATACAGTAGATCTTCCAAGTTTGGAGGATGTGCAGTAGCATTGTCCAATAACAGGAGGCCCTTGGAATCCAAATCCTTTTCCTGTAGGTATTTTTTCACACTGGGGCCAAACACTTCATGGATCCACTCGCTGAAAAGTTGCCTTGTGACCCATGCATTCTAACTAGCTCTCCACAAGACACATAATCTATTCTTGACGACATAGTGTTTCTTGAACACTCTGGGATTTTCTGAGTGATACACCAGTAAAGGCTTCACTTTAAAATCCCCACTAGCATTAGCACAAAACATAAGAGTTAGCCTGGCTTTCATAGGCATGTGTCCTGGAAGTGCCTTTTCCTCCTGAGTAATGTAGGTCCTGTTGGGCATTTTCTTCCAAAACAGGCCTGTTTCGTCACAATTGAACACTTGTTCGGGTTTCAAATTTTCAGTCTTTATGTAGTCCTGAAACTCGTTTATGAATTTTTCAGCTGCCCGTTTGTCTGAACTGGCAGCCTCACCATGCCTTACCACATTGTGTATGCCACTACGCTTCTTAAATCTGGCAAACCAGCCTCTGCTGGCCTTAAAATCACTAACACTACAATCAGCACTGGTTCCAGGCATTTTCTTTGCAAGATCGGCATGCAACTGCCTTGCCTTTTCACAAATGATTGTCTCCGACACACTATCATCCGCTAACTCTTTATCCTTGATCCACACCAGCGACAACTTCTCAACCTGTTTAACTATTTGTGGTCTATTTTTGGCTAGCATATCAACATCTTTTGCAACATCAGCTTCCTTGATTTGTTCCTTCTTTGCCAGGATAGAAGCGATAGTTGACCTGTTTTTGCCATATATCCTGGCAAGCTCAGAATTTCACACACCACTCTCGTATTTTTGTATAATTTCCTTCTTCATGTCTATGGTGTTTCTCACTTTCTTTACCACAGGGGTACCACTAGGAACTTTCTTGGGACCTATGGTAGCTTATTTCACAGTCGCACTTAATGAACAAGCTCCAAACACAATTAATTACAGTTGGCCCTTTAAAATCGTCCATAATCCGTTCATGATAGTCCACCTATTTTCAAAATGGACGACTTTCAAAACCATTTTCCCCATAAGAAATAATGTAAATCAAATTAATCCGAATGCGTGGGTGGCGGTCACTCGCTGGTAAACAATGGCTTAATGTGGTGTTTATGTGCCCAGGTGGCTGGGATCCCACGCGGACGCGTTTCAGACGACCACTGATTTTTAAACCAATATTTTGCCGAAAAAGTGGCCTATTTTCAAATTCGCCTATATTCAAGGGAGCCGATTTTCGAGGGTCCACTGTAATTGTGAAATGTTTGGATGAGCGCGCAGGGTAATGTTCACTCAAGAGTAAACAATGCTAGACTGGCTCAGGACGCCTGCACGGCGAGGCACGCAAGCGCCTGGGCAGACAGGTCTGGTACGCACTTGTTCGAAATGCGGGACATGTTCGATTGTCGGGACAAAATTTGTTCGAAAAAAGCGTTTGAAACTCAATTTGTTTGATTGCCGAGGCCTTCGAAACTCGGGGTTCCACTGCATATGCAAGTGCATGCCTGTGTAGTGTAACCTAAATGTAAGTAGGAGTAGCAAGATATACTGTTATCCAGCGTGTTTATGGGTCAGAAAAAAAAGAACACCAGCAATCCTACCATCATGTACAACAGTAACAGGTTTCTGTTTCACACTCACTTGGCAGGATAGTAGTACCTCCCTGGGCGGTTTCTGTCTACCAACCTACTACCAAAATCTTATATGTATTTGACAATAACAAAAATTCTAATAATATAATGATTATACTTCTTTTTCTTTCAACGCACCGGCTGTATCCCACCAAAGCAGGGTGGCCCAAAAAAAAAAAAAATGTTTCTCCTTTTAAATTTAGTAATATATACAGGAGAACGGGTTATTAGCCCCTTGCTCCTGGCATTTTAGTCACCTCAAACGACATGCATGGCTTACGGAGGAAGAATTCTGTTCGACTTCCCCATGGAGAATGATTACTGTATACTTATAATCATATAATTTATTTTATCATAAAATGATTATAAACAAAATAGGAAGAAAAGTACAAAGCTCATGCCAACTCACCTAGCTGACAACACATAGTTGTTTCTACAGTCAACTCCAAAAACTATATCATTATGTCCTTCAAGAGTGTAGACATCATAGGAACACTCTCTCCAAAGGAAGTTTTCCTTTTTCCCAAAACTACCAGCATTTGATCCTTCGGAAGTTTTCTTTGATGTCTGAGGTTTAGACTCAACATCTGAAGCATTCTGACTAATGGTATGATGTTGCAGAGATTCAATAGAAGCAAGTGTCTTTCTAGATACATTCTCTGCACATGAAACATTGTTTTTGTCATTTTGCAACACCCCAGCTGGGCTGCTACAGGTAGAGGATAAGCTGGTCAGATTTTCTAGATGCTTTGAACCACTCCCCGAGGTAACAAATAATTGAAATGTTTCTTGTGCTTCTAATTCATCTTGTACTTCTTGTTTTATATTAGATGAATCAATGCTTCTACATTTTTTAACATTTCTTTCTTCTTCACTGAGAAGGATGCTGAAAAAATAAGATTAACTGGTTAGAAACATTATTATTAAAAATATATTTAAATGCTGCATTTTGTTTTAGACTACTCTCAAATTTTGTATATAACATAAACAACCATTTTTTTTCTTTCTTGAGTATTCAATACTGTTCAACATTTGTAGACAAAACCAGGACTAAGATTCATATTAGGAAAGTTGTATATAAGGAATGCTTCAACAAGATGGCATCTGTGAAGTTATGGGCATGGTCAAGGAGTAAATTCTCACTGCACTGATTCTTTCAAGATCTTCAAATCAATCTGGAGAGCTTCCAAATATTTTTGTCATTTATAGCCACCTGATTGCACTGATTAAGTCCAATCAAAATTTTAAACTAGAATCAAGACACACTTGAGAACAAGACATTACTGATGGCAGCATTTACTGCTGTCAAACAATTAAATTCTTAAATTTCTTTGAGGTTACAATAATTTATAATATGGGTCCCAGAGGTGGCTGTTCTGGTAGCAGGTAAAGTATGGTTAAGATGAAATCTACAATGAAAGTCTAGGAGATTTCAAACTAGTCTCTTCAGGACAAAGTTCTCTAAAAAGGGTACCCAGATAAATGTTGCCAGAATCTTTTAAACTGGTCTTGGTAGAGTAAGACCTGATGAAAGACAGGTAAAAAGTCAATACATTTGCCAAATCATAAACTATCCTTACCAGAAAGTAACAATTTGGCAAGATGGCATTGTATCAAAAGTAATGAATACCATCAGAAAACTAATATATATATGAAAATTCTCTGTAAATATGGTAAAAAAAAAAATCAAAGATGACGCCACATAATTAAGCTAGAAAAGTATGGAAATCTTCCTTGATACATGGTAATACTGATGCAGCCCAGTGAAGGATTCTGGTCTGAGCATTACTGTTTTAATTTGGATTTGGCCTCCATAGTAAAAAATTATCAAACAGAAAATATCAGACTTGTAAAATATTGTTCTGGTAACAAGATTTGTTAAAAAGAAGGTCTAAGTAGTGTGGTACCTTGAAGGAGAATGTGGGCAAGAGAAGTGACAGAAAAGAAAAACATAACTAAGAAAGTTCGGTGGGATATGGCTGGTTTGTTGAAAGGAGACCTAAGAAAGTTGGAAATACTTTAATAGAGGTTGCACTTCCTACCATTGTTAAGCAGTAGGAATGAGTCACCATGTCTTGACTTTTTTGGGCTATCCCAGGTAATTTAGACTAAGTACAGTAAGGCCCCGCTTTTCGACGATTCGCCTTTCGGCGTTCCGTTCATACGGCGAGTTCAAATTATGACCAAAACTTTTGTATACGGCGAGCGGTCTTTCAGATGCTGCACACGCCACCTAGTTTGTTTACATTTCCCGTGAGCACATCTCTCTATTATGTAATAATCACTTTTGGGCACATTAAATGTCCAATTTTACGTCAATATAGACATTTTCATTAATCCATCTATGATATTTTCTTCAAAATTATATAAGAAACACGTTACATAGCATATAAACATGCTGTTTATATGCTATGTTTATATGCTAAGTAGGTATGGATGCCGAGCGGAGGGAAAACATTACGTAATACTAATAATAATCACTCTTGGGCACATTAAATGTCCTATTTTACGTTGATATAGACATTTTCATTAATCCATCTTTGATATTTTCTTCAAAATTATATAAGAAACACGTTACAAAGCATATAAACATGCTGCTTATATGCTATGGTGTTGCAGGACGGAGGAAAAACATTATGTAATAGTACTAATAATAATCACTCTTGGGCACATTATATGTCTTATTTTACGTTAATATAGACATTTTCATTAATTCATCTATGATATTTTCTTCAAAATTATTTAAAAAACACGTTACATAGCATATAAACATGATACATACATCCACAGAATAAAAATTGACAAATATGAGATTTGTTTACCAAGCGACTTTGGAGGAGTGTCGGAAGAATTACGTTTTCTCTAGTCAAACACTGAGGGATAACTGTAGAAAAATATTCCTTTCATATGCCTTCACTCTATATATAGCTATTCACGACCCTTGTGGGTTTAGCGCTTCTTTTTTATTATGATAATAATAATAATAATAATACAGTGAACCCTCGGTTAGCAGCCATTCCTGTTAGCGGCCAACTCGGTTAGCGGCCGGTTTTATGGCTCCCAGTTAGCAGCCGTTATTTCGGTTAGCGGCCGTATGAGACGCGTCCATCTGCCGGCTGGGGCCGCTTGCGCTTCAGTTTGGCTGTGTCTCTCGGTGCGTAAGGAAGCTTCTGCTCATTCATCCAAACATTTCGCTTGTTTTCCATTGTTTTTTGTCAGTGCAACTGCGAAATAAGTAACCATGGCTCCCAAGAAAGTTCCTAGTAAAGTTCCTTTGGTAAAGAAAGTGAGAAACATGATAGAATTCAAGGCAGACAGGCATAGAGGCAAGGAGTGTAGCAGGCATGCAGGGAGTGTAGCAGGCATGCAGGGAGTGTAGCAAGCATGCAGGGCGTGTAGCATTCATGCAGGGCATGTAGCAGGCATGCAGGGAGTATAGCAGGCATGCAGGGAGTATAGCAGGCATGCAGGGAGTATAGCAGGCATGCAGGGAGTATAGCAGGCATGCAGGGAGTGTAGCATTCATGCAGGTAGTGTAGCAGGCATGCAGGTAGTGTAGCAGGCATGCAGGTAGTGTAGCAGGCATGCAGGTAGTGTAGCAGGCATGCAGGTAGTGTAGCATTCATGCAGGGAGTGTAGCATTCATGCAGAGAGTGTAGCATTATGAAGGGAGTGCAGCATTCATGCAGGGAGTATAGCAGGCATGCAGGTAGTGTAGCAAGCATGCAGGGAATGTAACAGGCATGCAAAGAGTGTAGCAGGCATGCAGGGAGTGTAGCAGGCATGCAGGGAGTGTAGCATTCATGCAGGGAGTGTAGCAGGCATGCAGGTAGTGTAGCAGGCATGCAGGGAGTATAGTTGGTGGAATGACTCTGAAGCTGGTCCTAGTGGAATTAAAAGACAAAGAAGGGAAGTAACCCCAGAGAGGGACTTGTTACCTGAAGTCCTTTTGGAGGGGAATTTCCCTTCCAAAAACTAAATTCTCCCTATTTGCTCCTCCCTATCTTCCAGAAGCCAGCATTAGTCTTCAATAAAGGTATGTAATACTGATTTAATTGTTAAAAAAAATATTTTTTGTGAATATTTTTGTCTGGAACGGATTAATTGTATTTATATTAATTCTTATAGGGAATATTATTTCGGTTAAAGGCCTAGCTCCTGGAACGGATTACGGCCGCTAACCGAGGGTCCACTGTATCATTAACTCTAAAAATAGTGTGTTGCATGAGAATGTGAGTGTTGCTGTTTGTTTATTTTGTACTAATTTGTACACAGTGTAAAAGTATTTGTATTGTGAGGTAATTACTATTATAATAAAAAAAATTATTTTGAGGTAAAAGTTTCACAAACTCTTACAAACGTATGTGAATGAACTAAAAGTTGACACGTATTAATCGCATTCATTTCGCCTGACAGAGTGATCGCCCACTACCTGTTCAGATTGTTTTTTTACCTTGCCTGAACTCCGTATTTCGTTCTCTCTCTCGTTTACTAGTTGGCTCTCACTGACTATGGCGTCTAAGCTTAGTTGTGATAAAAAGAGGAGTCGTAAGCTTCTTACTTTAAGTGCTAAGTTAGAAATGATTAAACTCAGTGAACTGACTTTTCTGGGTTATCCTAGGTTCTCTACGCATATTCTGCTAAGTATGATAAACTATATAACTGTATTTGTGTATACTTGAATAAACTTACTAACAAGGTATATGTTAATCGCTTAGATAGCCATCAAATACAGTTACATATAGCAGCATATGTGTAGAGAACCCAGGATAACCCAAGAGTGTCAGCTAACACTCTTGCTAGGAGCTAATGCTGCTGGGGATTGCAAGTTAAAACCTATGATAATTTATCACTCAGAGAATCCTAGGGCCCTAAAGAACTATGCAAAAGGTAGCCTCCCTGTTTATTATAAATCCAATTCGAAAGCTTGGATGACTACTGATCTTTTCATAAATTGGTTCACAGACTATTTTAAGCCTACAGTTGAGGCTTTACTGCAAGGAAAAGAAAATTCCTTTTAATGTTTTACTTGTTTTAGACAATACCCTGCCACTCACCTCTCACACATCAATGTTAATACTTTAACCCTTTCAGGGTCCAAGGCCATTTTTGGAAGGGGTGTGCCAGTGTCCAAGAATTTAAAAAAAAAATCTTATTTTTTCTTATGAAATGGTAGAGAATCTTTTTCTGAAGGTAATAAAACAAAAAGTACGAAATTTGATTGAAAATTGACGAAATTATGCTCTCGCGAATTTTGATGCGTCAGCGATATTTACGCATTGGTGATTTTGCCAACTTTGACTCCCATTTTAGGCCAATTACATTATTCCAGTCGACCAAATTCGTTGCTATTTCACTAGTATTACTTCTATTCTATTGATTGAGCACAAGAAATCACCCAGTCAACTGTTTCAACTACAAAATAAAGAGATTGGAAATTGGTAATTTAGCCAATTTAACTCAAAGTTCAAAATATTCCAATTTCAAAATAGGGTGCAGAATAAACAATGCAGGTATTCCTGGCACTAAACTAACATGTCCTCTGTTCATTAGTTACGTTTTCAGTCTTTACAAATGAATTCCATTTTGATTTTTTATTCACAAAGAATTTTTATTCAAACCAAAAAATGGAAGATTTACTTTTGTGCAATATTGTAATAATTGTACAAATAATATCACCACATTTGTGAACGTATATTAGACCCACCAGCTGGTGCGTATTAGACGTGCGAGGTCATTTGTTTACTCTTGATTGGCAAAAATTTAACATTTCCGCTACTTTGAGCTCAGTTTCAAGCCATTTCCAATACTAAAACCAATCAAAATCATCTCTTATACCTGTAATATATCTTCCATTCTATCAAATGAGTTCAAGAAATCGCAAATACAACTATAAAAAGTACACGAAAAAACACTGCAAAGTCGCTGTTTTAATAGAAAATTACGGTTTCAGTTTTTTTCTCTCATTATGCACTGTGTGCTGCAGGATTTGTTTTATGTGGTGCACACTTACCACATAGATGTATTCTCTCATATCCAGGCCCAAATTTACCGCTCACAGCTTATCTGAGTGAGCTGAGCTCATGACGTAGAACTACGGTTTGGACCGTGAAAGGGTTAAGGTAAGAAATAAGTGTACTCTGTGTGTATCTTACTTTTTATTGTGTTTTTAATGCCTAGTGCTATTGCTAATTTAATATAAGTTAGTGTAAGCTTGTTGTCTGGCATTGACAGTGGTCCCTCTGTTTTCGTGCATCTCCACACTCAAACATTTATGTAAGTGTATTTTCGGAAGTGCTGTTGCAAGTGTATTTTTGGGGGTCTGAAATAGACTAACCTACCTGACATTATTTCTTAAGGAAGTAAATTCGTTCGGTAATGGCACTTGAGCAGCATTCTGGAACGAATTTTTGGCGAAAACCGAGGGACCACTGTATATGCATTTAGAAGTGGAAAAAATTGGCACTAGCCTGGAACCTAACCTGCTGTATAAGTGGGGCCCTACTGTACCTAAATAAACTTACTTATAAGGAAACTTAAAAAAATTATGCAAATTACTACACGTACAGAACTCTATTCTGCTTAAATTCTAACCTGTGTTGTTTCATGACATCCGTTTCATCCAGATGGTGCTCCTCAAGTAATTTTTTAAGATCTTCTCTTAAGATAAGTTTACGGCTAACCTGAAAAAAAACAATAAATTAAAGCATTAATAAACTTAGTGTGAAAAAATGAAGTTTTAGCTTTGAATAATAATTTTTTATCCTACATAGCTAGAAACCCATAATTAACTGGAATAAAAAAGTATGCATAGTATTTAAAATTCCTACCTCAATAGTGATGAATATAATATCACTATTTAATGACTATAAATTAAATGTGCCAACATCACTGTCACCATTGTATGACTATACTATTTATGTGGAAGATGCAATAATGTAAAATATTTTCATATACGTATACCTGAAGAGGGTTTCGGGGGTCAACGCCCCAGCGGCCCGGTCTGTGACCAGGCCTCATGGTGGATCAGGGCCTGATCAACCAGGCTGTTACTGTTAGCCGCACGCAAACCGACGTACGAACCACAGCCCGGCTGGTCAGGTACTGACTTTAGGTGCTTGTCCAGTACCTGCTTGAAGACAGCCAGGGGTCTATTGGTAATCCCCCTTATGTATGCTGGGAGGCAGTTGAACAGTCTTGGGCCCCTGACACTTATTGTGTTGTCTCTTATCGTGCTAGTGGCACCCTGCTTTTCATTGGGGGGATGTTGCATCGTCTGCCGAGTCTATTGCTTTCAAAGGGAGTGATTTTTGTGTGCAAGTTTGGTACTAATCCCTCTAGGATTTTCCAAGTGCATATGATCATGTATCTCTCCCGCCTGCATTCTAGAGAGTACAGGTTCAGGAACTTCAAGCGTTCCCAGTAACTGAGGTGAATAGGTGATTTTATGTACAGTAGACCCTCATTTAGCACGACTATGTTGCGCGTTTTGGGTATTACACGATTGAAGAATTGCAGCACATTTTTATCTAACGCGACGTAAACCTTATATTACACGATTCGCTGGAGGGGAAAAAATTTTGAGCGCGCGGCGCCTGCGGTGGGTTAAACCATTAAGTCAGTGGGGGAGTCCTACTGCTATCCCCAGCCACCCTCACCCACCCGCGCATCCCTCCCAGCGTTCAGTTTGGTTCATACGCGTGCATGTTGTACAATAATCAGGAAACTCGGTGTGTTTATTTACATACATTTTCTCATTTTCACTGCATTTTGATAAATCTGTCAAGTAATCATGGCATCCAGTAAGCATACAAGTGTTCCAACAAGTGACAAGAAAAGGTTTAAGCATTCAAGTCTAGGAATTAAAAAGAAAATAGAGATATTAGATAAGCTTAGGAGTGGCTCACGTGTGGTGGATATAGTGAGGACCTATGGCCTTAATGAAGCATCAGTTCGTACAATTAGGAAGAATGAGGCGAATATACGAGCTTGTGTAATGAATAACCCAAAATATGACCTCATGAAAAGAATGACAGATACTGGCTAGACAGATACTGCAAGAAACTTGCAATCCCATTCATTGACAACTGAGACAACTTTTATGGCAAACACTATATGTATGCAAGGGATGGGGTACATCTCTCTGGTACAGGGGTGGAAGCACTTGCCAACTCGATCGAGAGGGCCATTGCTGACATGCCTAGGATTTTAAACTGATAGAAGATAGAGGTATGGGTGTGTGTGGGAAACAGTCAGTTAGGAACACTAGGGCTGAAAACAGTAAGTGTATAAAAGAAATTCATCATAAAGTTACAAATAAATACAATGGATCAGGTCAGCAAACAAAGGGAGACAGCAGAGGGAAACAAGAGACTAGCTCCCTTAAGGTTTACTATACTAATAGCAGGAGTGTAAGAAATAAGATAGATGAGTTAAGATTAATTGCAAGTGCAGGAAACATAGATATTATTGCTATAACAGAGACCTGGCTCAATCTGAAAGATAGAGAGTTGCCTTCTGAATGTCACATACAAGGCTATAAATTATTCCACACTGATAGGGTCAACAGGAAGGGTGGTGGAGGAGATGTAGTCAGAGACAATTTAAATTGTTGTGTTAGACAAGATATAAAATTAGAAGGTCAGCCACTGAATCTGTTTGGTTACAGCTTCTGAGGGCTAAAACTTATCTTTGGTGTGATTTACAGGCCCCCAAATCTTGATAGGAGGGAGTAAACTTCTATGGGATGAAATTGAAGGCATCTACATATGAAAATGTTTTGCTAATGGGAGATTTCAACTTTAGACAAATTGACTGGAGCAATTTTAAGGAAATTTAGGTCAATGACTTTCTTTATACATTCAGGATTGTTTTTTTAAAAGTTTTGGGAAGCCAATGAGGAAATAACCCGCTAGACTTGGTTTTGCCAGCAGGGAAAAT
>WNWK01043631.1:0-15418 GCA_009830355.1 Cherax destructor
TGATATTATTTATACCATTTTTACAATGATGCAGTTGTATACATAACAGTAAATCTTCTATTTTTTGTGAGAAAAATTCAAAATGGAAAGCAAAAGTAATGTAAGAGGGGCCTGGAGACGTGACTAATGAACAGAGAAGATGTTATTTTAGTGCCAGGAATGTCTGCCTTGTTTATTATGGACCCTATTTTGAAATTGGCATCGTTTGAAATTTGTGTGAAATTGGCCAAATTGCCATTTTCTGACCACTATTTTGGGTAGTTGAAATTGGTAAATAGGCGGTTTCTTGCACTCAATCGATAGAAGAAATGGAGTTCTAGCGAAATAGCTATAATTTTAGTAGACTGAAACATTGGAATTTGCCGAAAATAGGGCTCAAAATGGGCGAAATCGCCGATGCGTAAATGTCATGGATACCGCTAACTTCGCGAAAGCATAATTCCGTTAGTTTTCGATCAAATTTCATAATTTTTGTGGCGTTATGATCGGAAAAAGATTTTCTATCGTTTCATTAGAAAAAATAATTTTTTTTTTTAAATTTGTGGACCCTGAGAACGAGTTTCAGAGAGACCCCTTGGACCCCCAAAGGGTTAATACCTATCTTTCCGATCATAGTATTGGTAAAGCTCTCCTATGCCATGTAGGTAAAGATATCTCATTTCATGCTCTCAAGAGCGGCACTCGCATCATCACGGTCCAGAATGCTGGCCAAGCTTGCGATCTTTCCCTCCTTACGACCATAGATACTATTCCTATCACTATTGACAAGCATCATTCTCTCAATTCTTGTAGTGGTACTGTCTCATATGCTATGGCCGTCTCTCATCTACGCCTTCAAGGAAGACTTCCCCGTATTTCCTATTCTCGCATTGCTAAACGTCGCCCCACTTGTGGGGTCCCAACTTCCCCGGCTTCCTCTGTGGTCGCCCCATTCTCAGTCACCCCTGTCTCGAATCCTTTTGCTGTTCTTGGCTCTGAGGTCCCTACCTCAGCATCTCATACTGTCCACACTCTTTCCTCTACTCACTCGCACAGTTCTGTGTCTACACGCTCTCGTCCACCACCCAATCCTCACCGCCCCTCTTCTTCTCATAAGTCCGGCAAAAAATCCCCATTGCTGGGTTCTTCACCTCTGACTAGTTCTGTAACGTGTGTGGAGGTTCATCCTCCTCCTCGTTCAGTGTCTTCATTCCCTGTCCCCTCCCACGTTCCTTCCTTGACTGCCCTGCCCCAGGCCGCTTCCACTCCTGTCCCCTCCCAAGCCCCTTCGACAGTCTCCTCTTCCATCCCCACGCCCTCTACTTTTGTACCGTCTATAGTCTCCCAGATTGTCGCTCACCCTCCTCCTCCTTTCATCTCTAATGTGGTCCCACATCCTGCATCTATGACACCCAAAACGCTGGAGGCTATTGCAGGATTTATTGCAGAGACTGAACCGTTGATGGACACCGCTCCACCTTCGGTTCCTCCTCCTCTCGCTTCTCCATCTACCCCCCTCCTTCCATCACAGCGTCCCACTCCTTTGATTATGGATCTTCCGCTGCCTCCACACTTGGACTTTTCTAACCCTAGTCCATAGATACCTCTAACTTCAACTTATGTCTTTCTCTCCATAAATCATGGCTTATTTGCAGTGGAATATCCGAGGCTTCAGGGGTAACCGGGGTGAGCTTCAGGTGTTGCTCTCCCAGTTTTCCCCTGTTGGTGTCTGTTTGCAAGAACCCAAATTGCAATCCTCTGTTATCCGGCCCTTTTCAGGCTATGATTTGTTGAATTCATCGGATCCTTTATCCGATGGAACCTTTAACGAAAGTGCTCTTCTTATACGCACTGGTGTTCCATACCGTCAGCTCTATGTTCATTCTTCTCTACATTACATTATCCACTTGAATAAGTGGAATACACACTGTTCTTTATATCTTTCCCCTTCACAAGCATTCTCTATCCCAGATGTTGATTTTCTGGTTTCTTCCTTGCCGCCACCCCTTCTATTACTTGGCAATTTTAACGCACACCATTTTCTCTGGGGAGAGTCACACTGTGACTCCCGTGGCGTTCAGTTGGAGGCATTTCTTACTTCTCTCTCCCTCCATGTTTTAAATAAAGGGTACTCCTACCCATTTTGATCCCCGAACTCATTCTTTCTCCTGCATCGATCTTTCCATCTGCTCTTCGTCAACTGTCCTTGACTTCACCTGGTCTGTCCTCCCAGACTTACATGATAGCGATCATTTCCCAATCATCCTTAGGTCCCCTTTGTATTCTCCACCTCCTTGTAACCCACGCACATCTTACTGCCTTTCATGAGGTTCCTTCCTCATCCTCCATTGATGAGGTTTTACATCTCTTTTCGTCCTCCGCCTTCACGGCAGCTTCACATTCTATCCCCCAAACCTCGGGCAAGCATTCTCAGAAGTGCGTGCCTTGGTGGTCTCCTGCTTGTGCTCGGGCAGTACGTTTGAAACGCGCTGCATGGGGCAGGTATCAGTATAACAGAGCCACAGAGAGACTCCTTGATTTTAAGCAGAAGAGAGCAATTGCTCGCCGTGTCATACGTGACGCTAAACGCACTTTCTGGCGAGATTACGTTTCTACTGTCACTTCGGCTTCCTCAATGAGTGCAGTCTGGAAGAAAGTGCGGAAATTGAGCGGTAAATTCTCCCCCGACCCGGCTCCTGTTCTTCATGTTGCCGGTGTCGATATAGCACACCCTCTTGCCGTTGCCACTGAAATTGATAATCATCTGGTTCGCATTTCTCAGGGGCTCCATCTATGCCCCTCGTTCCTTTCTTCTAAGTCTGCCAGCGAGTTAAAGCCTTTAGATTTTTCTTCTCTCAGAGAATAATCTTATAATATGCCTTTTACCCTTCAAGAACTGCCGACCATCGGCAGCTAGGCCAGACGGCATACATATTCGTATGCTACAGCATTTACATCAGTCTTCTCTTACTGTCCTCTTACGACTCTTTAATCTTATATGGTCGCAAGGAGTTATTCCCCAACTGTGGAAGTCTGCTATTGTTCTGCCTTTTCGCAAACCGGGTACTACGGGACATAATTCCTCCCACTACCGTCCCATTGCTCTTACCAGTGCAGTTTGCAAGGTGATGGAACGTCTAGTTAATAGACGTTTGATGTGGTATTTAGAGACGCACAGTAGTCTCTCCACTAGTCAATATGGCTTTCGTAAGGGCCGTTCTGCCATTGATCCCTTACTGCGCTTGGATACATATATTCGTAATGCTTTTGCCAATAACCACTTGCTTATCGCCATCTTTTTCGATCTTGAGAAGGCTTATGACACAACTTGGAAGTATAATATCTTGACCCAGGCCCACTCCTTAGGCCTCCGAGGCAATCTACCATTTTTTCCTTAAGGCTTTCCCCGGACTTTGTCCAAGTTGAAGGTGTCCCCCAGGGTTGTGTTCTGAGCACAACACTCTTTCTCCTTGCTATAAATAATCTGGCATCAGTTCTCCCATCCAACATTTGGTCATAGCTTTATGTGGATGACTTTGCTATAGCTTGTGCGGGTGCTGACTGTCACCTCATTGCAGTTTCCCTCCAGCATGCAGTCAACCGAGTTTCCGATTGGGCCACCACTCATGGGTTTAAATTTTCTAGTGGCAAAACTCATCAAATTACGTTTACTAGACGTTCAGTGGTCTCTGATCATCCGTTGTACCTATACGGCTCACGTATCCCAGAACGTGATACAGTCAGGTTTCTCGGCCTCCTGTTTGACCGTCGATTGTCCTGGAAACCTCACATTACCTCTCTGAAGGCAACTTGTCATAGCCGGCTGAACCTCCTAAAAACCCTCGCACATCTTTCGTGGGGGGCTGATCGTAGCACTCTCCTCAGTCTGCATTCAGCCCTAATTTTATCAAAACTCGATTATGGTGACCAGATATATTCGGCGGCCTTCCCTGCTACTTTTTCTAGCCGTAATCCCATACATCACCAGGGATTGCATTTATGCCTTGGTGCATTTCATTCTTCCCCGGTTGAGAGCCTCTATGTAGAAGCGAACATTTCATCCTTGTCCGATCGTCGTGATGCACATTGCATTCGCTATTATGTTCGCTCCCATGACCTCCGCAATCCTTCCATGTATAGGATTGTCACAGATGTTAGTAGGCGCTCTTTATTTGTCCATCGCCTTTGTTTACTTCATCCCTTTTCTCTTCGTCTACATTCACTCTTGTCTTCCGTTCAGCTACCACCTTTATACGTTCATGTGACATCTCCCTTTCCCCTACCCCCTTGGGAAGTTCCTGCTGTCCGTGTCTGTTCTATTCCTCTACCTTGCACGAAAGCCCAACTACCTACGGCGGCTTCTCGCTCTTTTTTTCTAGACCACTTCCGTTCTCATTCCCATGTCATCGCAGTGTACACCGATGGTTCAAAGTCATCTTACAGCATCGGATTTGCAGCAGTGTTTCTGGACAGCGTCGTGCGAGGGCATCTATTACTCCCAGCTAGCATATTTACGGCTGAATTGTATGTCATTCTTGTGGCACTTATCCGTATTGCATCTATGCCTTAGTGCTTTACAGGGTATCCGTAAAATTGATAAACCTCACCCCCTAGTTCTTCATATCCAACTTTGGTTATGCCATATATCTAGCAAGCACAAAGATATTGTTTTTTGTTGGGTCCCTGGTCATGTTGACGTACAGGGCAATGAACAGGCAGACACTGCTGTGCGGTCAGCAGTACATGACCTTCCAGTTTCATATAGAGGTGTTTCTTTCACAGACTATTTTGCGGTCATTGCTACCCACCTTTGCACCCGTTGGCAACAACGCTGGTCTGACCCGCTAAATAACAAACTTCATTCTATTAAACCGAGTATAGGTTTCTGGCCCTCTTCTTGTCACCAATGTCGAGGTTGGGAGACTACACTCTCCTGTCTTCGCATCGGCCACACTCGTCTTACTCACGGGTATCTCATGGAGAGGCTTCCTGCCCCTCTCTGTGAGCATTGTCAGGTTCCAGTGTCTGTTCGACATATTCTGTTGGACTGCCCACTATATCAACGAGCTCGCAGAATTTACCTCCAACGGCGTCTTCGCTCTGCGGCCCTTTCTTTACCTTCCCTTCTTGCTGATGGACCCTCCTTTAATCCTGACTCTCTCGTTGACTTTTTGACAGAAACTGACTTACTACACAAACTCTGAAGATTATACCTTTAGCACCTCCCTCAGTCCCTTCTACCTCGATCTCTTGCTACCCTCTATCCCTGCACTCCATACCCTACTAATCATCCATCTCCCTCTTACAATCCATTCTCCCTGCATCCTGTCCTGCCCTGCCGTGCTGTATAACCCTTGTGGTTTGGCGCTTCTTTTGATATAATAATAATAATAATAATAATAATCACAAGAGATTAGTGCAGAAGCTAGAGGATCAGGCGCGTGTGACAGGAAGGGCACTGCAGTGGATCAGAGAATACCTGACAGGGAGGCAACAACGAGTCATGGTACGTGATGAGGTATCACAGTGGGCACCTGTGACGAGCGGGGTCCCACGGGGTCAGTCCTAGGACCAGTGCTATTTTTGGTATATGTGAATGGCATGATGGAAGGGATAGACTCGGAAGTGTTCGCAGACGATGTGAAGTTAATGAGAATTAAATCAGATGAGGATCAGGAAGGACTACAAAGAGACCTTGACAGGCTGAACGCGTGGTCCAGCAACTGGCTCCTCGAATTTAACCCCGCCAAATGCAAAGTCATGAAGATCGGGGAAGGGCAAAGAAGACCGCAGACAGAGTATAGGCTAGGTGGCCAAAGACTGCAAACCTCGCTCAAGGAGAAATATTTTGGGGTGAGTATAATACCGAGCACTTCTCCGGAAGCACACATCAAGCAGATAACTGGTGCAGCATATGGGCGCCTGGCAAACCTGAGAATAGCGTTCCGATACCTCAGTAAGTAATCGTTTAAGACACTGTACACAGTGTACGTCAGGCCCATACTGGAGTATGCAGCACCAGTTTGGAACCCACACCTGGTCAAGCACGTCAAGAAATTAGAGAAAGTGCAAAGGTTTGCAACAAGGCTAGTTCCAGAGCTAAGGGAAATGTCCTACTAAGAAAGGTTAAGGGAAATCGGCCTGACGACACTGGAGGACAGGAGGGTTAGGGGAGATATGATAACGACATACAAAATACTGCATGGAATAGATGAGGTGGACAGAGACAAGATGTTCCAGAGAGGGGACACAGAAACAAGGGGTCACAATTGGAAGTTGAAGACTCAGATGAGTCAAAGGGATATTAGGAAGTATTTCTTCAGTCATAGAGTTGTCAAGAAGTGGAATAGTCTAGCAAGTGATGTAGTGGAGGCAGGAACCATACATAGCTTTAAGACGAGGTATGATAAAGCTCATGGAGCAAGGAGAGAGAGGACCTAGTAGCGATCAGTGAAGAGGCGGGGCCAGGAGCTGAGTCTCGACCCCTGCAACCACAAATAGGAGTACAAATAGGTGAGTACACTCACCTGACTCATCATGCTGACCCTTCACTGATGCCTTCCACTTGAAAGAAGTGGAAGGCATCAGTACATACACATTTCCAAACGTACTTGCAACAATCCTACATTTTCTGCTCCCAAGTCTTTCTATCTGGATTTGGTGTGTCCCCTCTCTGTGGTGGAGGTTCTTGTGTTCTGTTCCTCTGTCAAACAACTCTATAGTAGGAAAAAATCTACCTCTTCCTTCACATCTAATGTTCACTTTGAGACCGCCAAACCTCCGAAAATTCTAATATCTAAAGGATTATGCTACTTACTGGTATAGCCTTCTCGTCTTGCCCTTCTACACTTTAATCCAATCCCTGAGCGCACACCTCTGTGCCAACTATCTTATACTGCATAGTCATTGATGTGCCCGCCTTTTTTATTTTGCAATGTCGCCTTTCTCTACCTCTTTGATGGAGACGACTGACGACATTACTGTTTATTGAGAGGTCTCCGCTCTAGCACTCACAAACAAGACTGTCCACACCTTTCGTCTTTCTGGCTGGGATTTTTTTTTTTTTTTACAATCAGTCGACTTTAACTCTAATGCATCATATAATGTGTACTTCTCTTTTCCAGTGCCGGTATTCCCTTCACTCGACGTATTGCTCATACAATATACACTGTATCAGTTCACTTTTTCTAATTATAATATTAGATATGCTGTAAGTATATTCAGGTATTTTAAAATTAGAATTTGTGAACATAGGAGTCTATCATACGGAAGTCTCACAGCTATGGCAAAACCTCACTTAACCATTAGAATTCATTCATTAAGTCCAGATGATTTGAAAGTAAAGCCAAAGGAAAGAATACTTTTGACTTAATAATGCTAGGGAGCTTACATATTAAAAATATAACCTAGACTCAGTGACAACGATTTTACTATTAATTTGTTTACTCTCAAATAACTTTAGTTTACCCTCAGTTTCTGTTCTGCATTCTATGGATCTTCAGATTAATGTATGTTCTAAACGTACAGTAATTTTTAAAATGCAATAAAGAATTTTAATGTATTGATGGAGCACAAATAAACAAAAGCTGTCGTCGGTGATGCCCCCTAGGATGCATCTATGGTAACATTGGTACTGGGGAGACGGTAACCATTAGAATGGGATATGGCATACCCGTCCTTATAGGCCCTCAAGGCCTTTTATGCACATTCGTATTTTACAGATGCTAACTCAAATGTTCCGGCTGCAGGCATCCCTCACTAAAAACCTGGAGGTGGGGCTGTGGTTCATTTTTATCCTTGCTGGGTCTTCCTAATTTTCAGTTTTTCTAATGCTTTGCTATTGTTTTATTTTTATTTCTAATGACTTTTTATGCTTTGTGCATGAATATTTTAACTATTCTCACACAGTAACCAGCTTTTCCATGGAGAACATGTGAAAACACCTCCCAGTGTGGCTAGTTTAGGTTTGAATATTGTAAGTTGTATGTTGCAAGATCTTGCTACAAACATGAATCCTGATGATGGTGATTAATTTGTCACTGAAGAGTATCTGAGCGAATTAGAGCTAAGAAAGGGGCAGCAATAATGTTGAAGGACCAGTTATTTAAGGAGAAGAGGTAATATAAATGTATAAATTCAAGGATTATGTGGATTAAATAAAGGGTCGCATGCAAAAAATGGGTTATAATAAGTGTTTATGCACCTGGAGAAGAGGGGAGTGTAGAGGGAGGGAGAAAATTTTTGGGAAATGTTAAGCGAGTGTTTAGGAAGGTTTGAACCAAGTGAGAAAGTACTTGTGGTAGGGAATCTGAATGCCAAAGTGGTAAAAGCAGTTATAGAGGGTGCGGTAGGTAAGTCTGGGGTGCCAGGGGCAAATGAACTTTGTATAGAAAGAGGTTTAGTAATAGGCAATACATATTTTAAGGAAAAAAGTGATTAAGTATACGAAATATGATATAGGGCGAAATGACAGTAGTTTGTTGGATTGTGTATTGGTAAATAAAAGATTGATGGGTAAACTTCACATAATACTTGAATTTACACATTTCTTTCCATAACTGATCATTCATCATTACCACTACTCCTTTCTAAGCCTTAATTCTCTCTGATACACCTGTCCTAACCCCGTTTACTTCTCCACACTAAAATTCTTCTACCCCCCTTTAGCTTTGTATTGCTTAGAGCTAAAGCAACCAGCTTCTTTTCGTCCATAACATTCACAGTCAATTTTTGCTTACAATTCGTATTACATCTCAACCTTAATTTTTTCTTCTCTTACTATTTAGTATTTTATACATTATAAGGGGTTACTAGCTCCTTGCTCCTGGCATTTTAGTCGCTTTTTACGACACGTAAGGCTTACGGAGGAAGGATTCCTCTCCACTTCGCCATGGAGATGAAAGGAAATAATATAAGAACAAAAACTATTAAGAAATTAGAAAACCCACGCGTAGACAAAGACACAAAGTCAATTGTTTATCTTCAAAAATGTCTGTTTTATAATATTCACAAATATACAACGTTTATAGCATTCACAGATATAGAATATGCATAACCTTTACATGTGTTCAGTAATCACTCCCACCAGAACACTCAGCTGCCATCTAAAACTACTCAGTAACTACAAGAAGCTACTCCTTACCCCTGACGGAGACTCTCAGGAAAGGAGACACCAGACGGGCTGTGTTTTTGACTCCCAGTTTCTCCATGGCGAGGACGACGTAGGTCATTCCTACCTCGAAGAATGGCGGAGGCTTAATGGACTCCTGGTGTGCGTAGACCCCTGGCACTGCAATGTCTGTATTGATGTCTGTTTCTTCTTCAGTCTCGCTGCTTTCATCAGAACTACAGCTGTCGCAACTCAGCGTTGAGCGCACGTCCGCGAACTCTTCATCCTTTGTTTCTGATTCTGCCTCCTCCGTAGTGCTGTCCTCAGGCTGAGGACTCACTGACCCCTTTTTCTTGAACGACAGATACTGTTGCAAAATCTTTCGTGTAGTCTTAGGCGATTCAGAGTTGTCCAGGTCAGTTTGAACCGCAGCTCCACCATTCTTCTCGTCGGGTTCCATTTCACCTACATCGGTGGTCTCTGTCGCGTTGTTATTCTTCAGGGATTCCTTCTGGCGCTTGATGTTAGACGCTGTGTTCGGCCGGACGGTGAAGTCGATGCCTTTCTCGGAGATCATGGCACCAGGAAGACCCAGTAAACTGAGAAAATCACGTTTTTCTTTAGCGAATACAACTTTGTTGCTCTGACCTTTTTCTTCGTGACGGTGGTGGGTGCGATGTTTGCGCTCCCGGTACACCAACACCACCGGTACCTTGGCCTTGGACACCATCCGTTTTATGGTTTCCAGTCTGTCCACGCATCGGTTCAACTCTTTCACCGTCACCGTTTCCGGAGACACTGAGATCAAATTCGTAGATGTCGGAGCGGCCGAAGCAAATCCTGGTTTATTGATCTGACCAAGTGAACCTTTCCGGGTTGTCTTGAGCTGCTGTGTCCTCTGGTCAAGACAGGTCAACACTTGTCCCAGCATCTTCTGTATAGGGAAGACAATATATGTAGTTATATGAACACAACCTTAATATATATAATATACAGCTATCGTATGTGTATTGTGAGTGTTAAGCTATGTGTGTGTAGTCAGTTAAGTTTACTATTGACCAGTTTCACTGACTTGTCCCTTGATGCTTGTGACAAGATCTTTCTCTGAGGAATTGAAGTTCATCTTCCCTAGGATCTAACATAACCTCCCGTTTCCAAGGTGCTCTACGACACCTTGGAGACGGGTAATGCAGCTTGAATATAATCACTGATTTCTGGCCTCCGGGGACCTATTATACGTCCTCTTGACCCCTAAGTGGGCGAGGAGTGTTCAGTGCCAGGGAGGAATGTTCAGTGCCAGGGAGGAGTGTTCAGTGCCAGGGAGTAATGTTCAGTGCCAGGGAGAAATGTTCTGTGTCAGGGAGGAGTGTTCAGTGCCAGGAAGGAGTGTTCAGTGCCAGGAAGGAGTGTTCAGTGCCAGGAAGGAGTGTACAGTGCCAGGAAGGAGTGTTCAGTGCCAGGAAGAAGTGTTCAGTGCCAGGAAGGAGTGTTCAGTGCCAGGAAGGAGTGTTCAGTGCCAGGAAGGAGTGTTCAGTGCCAGGAAGGAGTGTTCAGTGCCAGGAAGGAGTGTTCAGTGCCAGGAAGGAGTGTTCAGTGCCAGGAAGGAGTGTTCAGTGCCAGGAAGGAGTGTTCAGTGCCAGGAAGGAGTGTTCAGTGCCAGGTAGGAGTGTTCAGTGCCAGGAAGGAGTGTTCAGTGCCAGGAAGGAGTGTTCAGTGCCAGGAAGGAGTGTTCAGTGCTAGGAAGGAGTGTTCAGTGTCAGGAAGGAGTATTCAGTGCCAGGAAGGAGTGTTCAGTGCCAGGAAGGAGTGTTCAGTGCCAGGAAGGAGTGTTCAGTGCCAGGAAGGAGTGTTCAGTGCCAGGAAGGAGTGTTCAGTGCCAGGAAGGAGTGTTCAGTGCCAGGAAGGAGTGTTCAGTGTCAGGAAGGAGTGTTCAGTGCCAGGAAGGAGTGTTCAGTGCCAGGAAGGAGTGTTCAGTGCCAGGAAGGAGTGTTCAGTGCCAGGAAGGAGTGTTCAGTGCCAGGAAGGAGTGTTCAGTGCCAGGAAGGAGTGTTCAGTGCCAGGAAGGAGTGTTCAGTGCCAGGAAGGAGTGCTCTTTTCGCATCTTTGCTGACACCTTCGGAGTTAGCATCTTTAGTAATTAATTTTTAACCTTTCATAAAATTCACTTCACCATGTTTGTGTATGTTCCTGGTTCTTGTATGTCTTTGTGACCCAGGTACAGTTCTGTGTACCCCTAAGATTTCAGGAAGTGCATGGATGGCAGGAGTTCTAACATTAACCTGTGGTTCGTACGTCGGGTTGCGTGCTGCCAACACTAACAGCCTGGTTGATCAGGCCATAATCCACCATGAGGCTTGGTCATAGACCGGGCCGCGGGGGCGTTGACCCCTGATACCCTCTCCAGGTATACTCCAGGTATGATGGAACAAGGACTGGCGGGGCTGCTGGAATGTGTATGTAGCCTAACACCACCTGAAGAAACATTACTCCTTGATCAGTGCTTTAATATATTAGTGAGAGTCGATTATTAAAAATAGTGTTCTGAAAGAATGGCCCGTTGCATGGAGGGGGTAGGGTTGTACTTCATCACCTCCCCAAGACGGGTTTGATATAAAATTAGGTTTTCTCTTTAAATACTCCCAGAGTCCACTGCCCTTCTGCTTAACATTTGTGGACAGAGGTAGCCAACGTGTATAGTGTAGGCAGCTTTAGATTGTTCTGTATTGAACTCCATTACGCCGGGAAGCTTCGCTAACTGTTGTATTTTATGGATATATCTAGGTATAGTGCATCACCATGGACGAGTGGTGCTCGACGGTTGCCAGTTGTCTGTGGTTTGACAGGAATAGGTGATTTACATGTCAGGACCCCAATGGAAATAAGTCACTCTGACTTTTTTGGGTTATCCTGGAGGGTTTTCTACACATATGCTGCTATGTATGATAATCTATGTAACTGTATTTGTGTATACCTGGATAAACTTACTTACTAGTATTCGGAATTCTTGAGAGAACGATTTTTTTTGGTAAACTGTTCTAGTGCTTGTAAAAGTGCAGTGTAGTTTTTACTGAGGTTTAACTTAATCAAAAATTCATGGAGAGGCAAGGCATTCTAAATAATAAATTTTTAAAAGGCAAAATTTTTTACAAATAATTTTTTTTCCAACTCTTTGCATAACTACAACGTTGAGAGGATACTAGAACTCAAATGGGAAGACGATTTCACAATACACTAGTTAAAAGTTGTTGTAGTGGGAAGGATAGATGTGTAATGGGGTGGGTTTTCCATGAGAGTAGCAGCGCTGTGTGACCCTTGTGGGTTCAGCGCTTAGTTTTGATTATTATTAAATAACAATAAGACACAATACCGTGACTGGAACAATACACATATGACCCACACATAGGAGAGGGAAACTTACCACGACGTTTTGGTCCTATATGCTGGTTATTTGTGTTTTGATTATTATTATTATTAAGTAAGAGTAGAGGTTGACTTACCTTCTGGTCGCAGGTTAAATGTTCGTAGTCAAATATTGCTCCTTTGGTGATATGACGATTCAATCTGAAATACAAAGAAAATCAACATTATAGTTAAGTGCCGTCTTCAAGATGCCTCGAGAAGAATTTGTTGCTTATTAAGTCAAGTTGTCATACTTATAATGATACTTTATCTTACTGACGATATTACTTACAGAGTGAAAATGGAGGTAAGTAATTTAAGTATTATAATTTCTCTCATGTTCACATGGCTGAAATACTAAACGCAAGATTTGCATTATAAATAAAACTGTTGAAATTTCGTGCATGAAGGCTCCAACACTACCCACACGGGTCACTGGTAGGCTCCAACACTACCCACACGGGTCACTGGTAGGCTCCAACACTACCCACACGGGTCACTGGTAGGCTCCAACACTACCCACACGGGTCACTGGTAGGCTCCAACACTACCCACACGGGTCACTGGTAGGCTCCAACACTACCCACACGGGTCACTGGTAGGCTCCAACACAACCCACACGGGTCACTGGTAGGCTCCAACACTACCCACACGGGTCACTGGTAGGCTCCAACACTACCCACACGGGTCACTGGTAGGCTCCAACACTACCCACACGGGTCACTAGTAGGCTCCAACACTACCCACACGGGTCACTGGTAGGCTCAACACTACCCACACGGGTCACTAGTAGGCTCCAACACTACCCACACGGGTCACTGGTAGGCTCCAACACTACCCACACGGGTCACTAGTAGGCTACAACACTACCCACACGGGTCACTGGTAGGCTCCGACACTATCCACACGGGTCACTGGTAGGCTCCTACACTACCCACACGGGTCACTGGTAGGCTCCAACACTACCCACACGGGTCACTGGTAGGCTCCAACACTACCCACACGGGTCACTCGTAGGCTCCAACACTACGCACACAGGTCACTAGTAGGCTCCAAAACTACCCACACGGGTCACTTGTAGGCTCCGACACTACCCACGCGGGTCACTGGTTGGCTCCTACACTACCCACACGGGTCACTTGTCGGCTCCGACACTACCCACACGGGTCACTGGTAGGCTCCAACACCCACACGGGTCACTGGTAGGCTCCGACACTACCCACACGGGTCACTGGTAGGCTCCGACACTACCCACACGGGTCACTGGTAGGCTCCGACACTACCCACACGGGTCACTGGTAGGCTCCGACACTACCCACACGGGTCACTCGTAGGCTCCAACACTACGCACACAGGTCACTAGTAGGCTCCAAAACTACCCACACGGGTCACTGGTAGGCTCCAACACTACCCACACGGGTCACTGGTAGGCTCCAACACTACGCACACAGGTCACTAGTAGGCTCCGACACTACCCACGCGGGTCACTGGTTGGCTCCAACACTACCCACACGGGTCACTGGTAGGCTCCAACACTACCCACACGGGTCACTGGTAGGCTCCAACACTACCCACACGGGTCACTAGTAGGCTCCAACACTACCCACACGGGTCACTAGTAGGCTCCAACACTACCCACACGGGTCACTGGTAGGCTCCAACACTACCCACACGGGTCACTAGTAGGCTCCAACACTACCCACACGGGTCACTGGTAGGCTCCAACACCCACACGGGTCACTGGTAGGCTCCGACACTACCCACACGGGTCACTGGTAGGCTCCGACACTACCCACACGGGTCACTGGTAGGCTCCGACACTACCCACACGGGTCACTGGTAGGCTCCAACACTACCCACACGGGTCACTAGTAGGCTCCAACACTACCCACACGGGTCACTGGTAGGCTCCAACACTACCCACACGGGTCACTAGTAGGCTACAACACTACCCACACGGGTCACTGGTAGGCTCCAACACTACCCACACGGGTCACTGGTAGGCTCCAACACCCACACGGGTCACTGGTAGGCTCCGACACTACCCACACGGGTCACTGGTAGGCTCCGACACTATCCACACGGGTCACTGGTAGGCTCCGACACTACCCACACGGGTCACTGGTAGGCTCCGACACTACCCACACGGGTCACTGGTAGGCTCCGACACTACCCACACGGGTCACTCGTAGGCTCCAACACTACGCACACAGGTCACTAGTAGGCTCCAAAACTACCCACACGGGTCACTTGTAGGCTCCAACACTACCCACACGGGTCACTTGTAGGCTCCGACACTACCCACGCGGGTCACTGGTTGGCTCCTACACTACCCACACGGGTCACTTGTAGGCTCCGACACTACCCACACGGGTCACTGGTAGGCTCCAACACCCACACGGGTCACTGGTAGGCTCCGACACTACCCACACGGGTCACTGGTAGGCTCCGACACTACCCACACGGGTCACTGGTAGGCTCCGACACTACCCACACGGGTCACTGGTAGGCTCCGACACTACCCACACGGGTCACTCGTAGGCTCCAACACTACGCACACAGGTCACTAGTAGGCTCCAAAACTACCCACACGGGTCACTGGTAGGCTCCAACACTACCCACACGGGTCACTGGTAGGCTCCAACACTACGCACACAGGTCACTAGTAGGCTCCGACACTACCCACGCGGGTCACTGGTTGGCTCCAACACTACCCACACGGGTCACTTGTAGGCTCCAACACTACGCACACAGGTCACTGGTAGGCTCCAAAACAGCTTTCTTCTAGGTTCCAGTAGAGGTTTCTGGTAGGCTTCAGCACCACTGAGGAGACTCGACCCTCCTTCATGGTAGTTACCACCATCTTGACTACAAGTTCTGTATGGCGCCTTCGGATTTAGCGCTTCCTATGATAATCATAATAATACTGCT
>WNWK01043632.1:0-15417 GCA_009830355.1 Cherax destructor
CCATCTTCCAGCAGAGTTACAGTTACTATCACCTGACTATTCCATCTTCCAGCAGAGTTACAGTTACTATCACCTGACTGTTACCATCTTCCAGCAGAGCTACAGTTACTATCACCTGACAGTTACCATCTCTCAGCATAGCTACAGTTACTATCACCTGACAGTTACCATCTCTCAGCATAGCTACAGTTACTATCACCTGACTATTACCATCTTCCAGCATGGTGCATTTCCCTCACAGGATAAATATGAAGAGGGTACTGGGGTATGGGCAGTAGGGGTGCCTTGAGAACACAATACCCTCCCCCTCTTTCTATATACCAACCACTGCAATTTACAGAGAAAATTGCACTAGTGATGAATCGTTGCAATTTCAACTATTCTCTCTTCTCTCTCTCTCTCTCTCTCTTTCTTTCTCTCTCTCTTTTCTCTCTCTCTCTCTCTCTCTCTCTCTCTCTCTCTCTCTCTCTTTCTCTCTCTCCCCCCATTACAATAACACTGAAACATATTTTTTATCAGTTAGAGCTAAACCCACAAGGGAAATCAATTACCATCCAAGGGGACCAGCAATTACTTGCAACAGTAAGTTTTGATGAGACAGGAAGGCCAGCAACACCGTCAGAGTGCAAAACATCTAACAACCTTCCGCTTCACTATGCAAATATGTACAAAAAAATCAAACCATACACTTTTCTACTTTTCAAGTTATATTAACGAAAAAATAAAAACAAAAACACAATTCCTATTATCTTGTATTATCTTGTGTTACTTTCTGCTATTGTGCTATTAACTAGTGCTATTATCTTGTGCTATTAACCTGGGTTATTAACTGATTAACTATATTTACAGAGACGCAATATACGCAGTTACACGCACCTTAATCCTTCTTCTCCCTTCTCCCTCTCTCTCTCCCATCTCCCTTTCTCTCTCTCCTTCTCCCCTCTCTCTCTCCCATCTCCCTTTCTCTCTCTCCCTTCTCCCTCTCTCTCTCCCATCTCCCTTTCTCTCTCCCTTCTCCCTCTCTCTCCCCATCTCTCTCTCCTTCTCCCTCTATCTCTCTCCCCATCTCCCTTCTCCTTTTTCTCTCTCCCATCTACCTTCTCCCTTTCTCTCTCTCTCCATCTCCCTTTCTCTCACTTTTTCTCTCTCTCCTTCTCCCTTTTCTCTCTCCCATCTCCCTTTCTGTCTCTCCCATCTCCCTTTCTCTCTCCTTTTTTATCTCTCCCCCATCTCCCTTTCTCTAGTTTTATATAGTTTTCTAAACGTGGTATTAAACCTGAACGGAGGTTTATGGTGGTTTTATAAGCTACGCTTAGGGAAAGTTAAACCAAAATGTTCCTTGAATGTTCTACCATGTTCTTCAGTTACTCAGATTTACATGTTCAATATTCCACCATGGTGTTCAATTACTTAGATTTCTAGTATAAGGTCAGCAGTGTCAGGAAAGGCCTTATACCTTAACTGCGTCACAGAATCAGGCGTTAAGAACAGTTTGGTAGAAAAGGTTTGCTAACATAAGGGTCACCCGCAGCACTTGTTAAGCTAATTACTGGAGCCCTGATTGAGTGGAGCTCTGGCTGAGGCTTCACATGGAGCCGACAGGAACCCACCTAATGGTGATTAATAAAGACCAGACTTTGAAGATGCTGCCCCATCTCCCCACCCCCATCTTGACTGTCTTGTGTGGATGCTGAGGGAGAGAGAGAGAGAGAGAGAGAGAGAGAGAGAGAGAGAGAGAGAGAGAGAGAGAGAGAGAGAGAGAGAGAGAAGTGCGGCGTCAGGCTCTGGAAGAATAACACTGGATATATTGCAGCATTGGACGTGTTTACCACTTAACTACAAACTGATGATGCTGGTGAGGAAGAGAGGTGAGCAACACATCTCTCTCTCTCTCTCTTTGTATTTCCATATATGTAAATGCCACCCAGACCTCTTGGGGGTTCGAACC
Source organism: Cherax destructor (assembly GCA_009830355.1). Lineage (NCBI taxonomy): Eukaryota > Metazoa > Arthropoda > Malacostraca > Decapoda > Parastacidae > Cherax > Cherax destructor. The sequence continues at coordinate 1,949 of WNWK01043632.1, forward strand.
GCGGGGTACCTCTGACGGAGAAGTGTAGTATCATGCATTCTAGCTGTTGGCACCATCACAGTATGCATACACTGAGAGGTGCATATCTCTCAGTGTATTATACACTGAGTTAACTTTAATATCAGTATTTAGAAAGCTGACAGTCTGACAACGCTGACAGTCTGCATGACAACGCTGACAGTCTGCAAGACAACGCTGACAGTTGCATGACAACTGACAGGCAGACAACGCTGACAGTGTGCAGACAACCTGACAGTCTGCAGACAACGCTGACAGTCTGCATGACAACGCTGACAGTCTGCATGACAACGCTGACAGTGTGCAAGACAACGCTGAGAGTGTGCATGACAACGCTGACAGTGTGCATGACAACGCTGACAGTGTGCATGACAACGCTGACAGTGTGCATGACAACGCTGACCGTGTGCAAGACAACGCTGACAGTCTGCATGACAACTCTGACACAGACTGACAACAATAAAGACAGTACCAGGTTCAATATAGACAGTACCAGGTTTAATAAGGACAGTACCAGGTTCAATAAAGACAGTACCAGGTTCAATATAGACAGTACCAGGTTTAATAAGGACAGTACAAGGTTCAATAAAGACAGTACCAGGTTCAATATAGACAGTACCAGATTCAATAAGGACAGTACCAGGTTCAATATAGACAGTACCAGGTTTAATAAGGACAGTACCAGGTTCAATAAAGACAGTACCAGGTTCAATATAGACAGCACCAGATTCAATAAGGACAGTACCAGGTTCAATAAGGAAAGTACCAGGTTCAAGACAGTACCAGGTTCAATTCAGTACCAGGTTCAATTCAGTACCAGGTTCAATAAAGACAGTACCAGGTTCAATAAAGACAGTACCAGGTTCAATATAGAGAGTACCAGGTTCAATAGAGTACCAGGTTCAATAAAGACAGTATCAGTTTTTATATCTAGACAGTACCAGGTTAAATAGAGTACCAGGTTCAATAAAGACAGTACCAGGTTCAATGTAGACAGTACCAGGTTCAATGTAGACAGTACCAGGTTCAATATACAGTACCAGGTTCAATATACAGTACCAGGTTCAATATACAGTACCAGGTTCAATAAAGACAGTACCAGGTTCAATAAAGACAGTACCAGGTTCAATATAGACAGTACTAGGTTCAATATAGTACCAAGTTCAATATAGACTACCAGGTTCAATATAGACAGTACCAGGTTCAATATAGACTACGAGATTCAATAAAAACAGTACCAGGTTCAATATAGACAGCACCAGATTCAATAAAGACAGTACCAGGTTCAATATAGACAGCACCAGATTCAATAAAGACAGTACCAGGTTCAATATACAGTACAAGGTTCAATAAAGACAATACCAGATTCAATATAGACAGTACCAGGTTCAATATAGACAGTACCAGGTTCAATATAGACAGTACCAGGTTCAATATATACAGTACCAGGTTCAATATATACAGCACCAGGTTCAATAGAGACAGTACCAGGTTCAATAAAGACAGTACCAGGTTCAATAAAGACAGTACCAGGTTTAATAAAGACAGTACCAGGTTCAATATAGACAGTACCAGGTTCAATATAGACAGTACCAGGTTCAATATAGACAGTACGAGGTTCAATATAGACAGTACGAGGTTCAATATAGACAGTACCAGGTTCAATATAGACAGTATCAGGTTCAATATAGACAGTACCAGTGTCGTGTCAGTATCATATATACACTTGTGTAGTGTACTAGAATCATCTTAGCTTTACATAGCCGGTCCCTTTGCGTGTGACGTCAGAGGCTTGTGCGCATGTGTATGCCTACGGACAGGCATCGCTCTCACTACGCCATAGACCTACACTTAGACAAAGAGGTACTAGGTTACTATTCTCTCTCACGTAATATACCTACTCCACCATCCATCCGTGAGTTACTTATACCCATAGTTATATCTCTCAATACCCACACGACACCAGGTTCAATATAGACAGTACCAGGTTCAATATAGACAGTACTAGGTTCAATATAGTACCTGGTACAATATAGTACTAGGTTCAATATAGACAGTACTAGGTTCAATACAGTACTAGGTTCAATATAGTATCAGGTGCAATATAGTACTAGGTTCAATATAGACAGTACTAGGTTCAATACAGTACTAGGTTCAATATAGACAGTACTAGGTTCAATATAGTATCAGGTGCAATATAGTACTAGGTTCAATATAGACAGTACTAGGGTCAATATAGACAGTACTAGGGTCAATATAGTACTAGGTTCAATACAGTACTAGGTTCAATATAGACAGTACTAGGTTCAATATAGTACCAGGTGCAATATAGTACTAGGTTCAATATAGACAGTACTAGGGTCAATATAGACAGTACTAGGGTCAATATAGTACTAGGTTCAATACAGTACTAGGTTCAATATAGACAGTACTATGTTCAATATAGTACCAGGTACAATATAGTACTAGGTTCAATATAGACAGTACTAGGGTCAATATAGACAGTACTAGGGTCAATATAGACAGTACTAGGGTCAATATAGTACTAGGTTCAATATAGTACTAGGTTCAATAAAGACAGTACTAGGTTCAATATAGACAGTACTAGGTTCAATATAGACAGTACTAGGTTCAATATAGTACCAGGTACAATATAGTACTAAGTTCAATATAGACAGTACTAGGGTCAATATAGACAGTACTAGGGTCAATATAGTACTAGGTTCAATATAGTACTAGGTTCAATATAGACAGTACCAGGTTCAATATAGTACCAGGTACAATATAGTACTAAGTTCAATATAGACAGTACTAGGGTCAATATAGACAGTACTAGGGTCAATATAGTACTAGGTTCAATATAGTACTAGGTTCAATATAGACAGTACTAGGTTCAATATAGTACCAGGTACAATATAGTACTAAGTTCAATATAGACAGTACTAGGTTCAATATAGTACCAGGTACAATATAGTACTAAGTTCAATATAGAAAGTACTAGGTTCAATATATTACCAGGTACAATATAGTACTAGGTTCAATATAGACAGTACTAGGTTCAATATAGTACCAGGTACAATATAGTACTAAGTTCAATATAGACAGTACCAGGTTCAATCTCAGTGGACTGAAAATGAAGAAGAAAGTCACCTTATACCTGCTGTTCTTGTTCACCTAGCTGTAAGTAGGTACCATGAGTGTTATTCGACTGGTGTGGGTGGCATCCCGGGGGAGAGGATCTGCGAAGCCACCGTAAATAAGCCAGGCCGCGTGGCTTTCTTGGCCTATCCTGAATTATTACCCTCCTTGGCTTAATAATCCAGAGCTCCTACAGACTTAACACACCTAACTCCATTATAACCCCAAGGGGGGGGGGGGTTAGGGAGGGGGTGAAGGGGTTGGGTGGAGGGAGGGGCTGTTGGATGAAAGGAGGGGTTGTGTTGTGAAGGGAGAGGTTGTACTCACCTAATTGTACTCACCTAATTGTGGTTGCCGGGGTCGAGACTCAGCTCCTGGCCCCGCCTCTTCGCTGTCTGCTACTGGGTCTCTGCTCTCCCTGCTCCATGAGCTTTATCATACCTTGTCTTAAAACTATGTATGGTTCCTGCCTCCACTATATCTTTCTCTAGACTATTCCACTTCCTGACTACTCTGTGGCTGAAGAAATGTTTCCTGACATCCCTTTGACTCATCTGAGTCTTCAGCTTCCAGTTGTGTCCCCTTGTTTCTGTGTTCCCTCTCTGAAACAACCTGTCACTATCTACCTTGTCAATTCCCCGCAGTATTTTGTATGTCGTTATCATGTCTCCTCTGACCCTTCTTTCCTCCAGTGTTGTTAGTCCTATTTCCCTCAATCTTTCTTCATAAGACAGACCCCTGAGTTGTGGAACTAACCTTGTCGCAAACCTTTGCACTTTCTCTAGTTTCCTTACGTGCTTGACCAGGTGTGGGTTCCAGACTGGTGCTGCATATTCTAGTATGGGCCTGACGTACACGGTATACAGTGTCTTGAACGATTCCTTGTTAAGGTAACGGAACGCTAATCTAAGGTTTGCCAGACGCCCATATGCTGCCGCAGTTATCTGGTTGACGTGTGACTCCGGAGACGTGCTAGGCGTTATACTCACTCCAAGGTCTTTCTCCTTTGCCGAGGTTTGTAACCCTTGTCCGCCTAGCTTGTACTCTGTCAGCGGTCTTCTTTGCCCTTCTCCGATCCTCATGACTTTGCACTTGGAGGGATTGAATTCGAGAAGCCAACTGCTAGACCAGATGTCGAGCTTGTCCAGGTCTGTTTGCAGCCCTGCCTGGTCCTCTTCCGATGTGATTCTCCTCATTATTTTCACATCATCCGCGAATAGAAACACTTCTGAGTCTATCCCGTCCGTCATGTCATTTACATATACCAGGAATAACACTGGTCCTAGGACTGACCCCTGCGGTACACCGCTCGTCACAGGCGCCCACTGTGATACCTCCCCACGCACCATGACCCGTTGTTGCCTCCCTTTGAGGTATTCCCTGATCCATTCCAGTGCCCTTCCTGTTATACCTGCTTGTTCTTCCAACTTCTTTACTAATCTCATGTGAGGAACTGTGTCGAAGGCCTTCCTGCAGTCCAGGAAAATGCAATCAACCCACCCTTCTCTCTCCTGCCTTACCTCTGTTACTTTATCATATAACTCTAGGAGGTTTGTTACACAGGATTTGCCTTCCCGGAATCCATGCTGTCTGGTGTTTATTATCCTGTTCCGCTCAAGGTGTTCCACTATTCTTTTCCTGATGATTTTCTCCAGGACTTTGCACACTATACATGTAAGTGACACCGGTCTATAGTTTAGTGCCTCTTTTCTGTCTCCTTTTTTAAAAATGGGGACTACGTTGGCCTTCTTCCATACCTCAGGTATTTGTCCATTTTCAAGGGATGTGTTGAATATTATGGTAAGTGGCACACTCAGTACCTCAGCTCCTTCCCGAAGAACCCACGGGGAGATATTGTCCGGACCCATCGCCTTTGAGGTATCGAGGTCACTGAGTAACTGCTTCACTTCCTCCTCAGTTGTGTGTATGCCCTCTAGCACTTGGTACATCCCTTGTTGGTGACGAACCATGTCCTGTCTACCCAGCTGCCTTCCTTCCTCCATTGTGAATACTTCCTTAAACCTCAAGTTGAGCTCCTCACATACCTCTTGATCATTACTTGTGAGTTCCCCATCTTCTCTCCTCAGCCTTATCACCTGGTCCTTGACTGTTGTCTTCCTTCTGATGTGACTGAACATCAGTTTCGGGTCGGACTTAACTTTCGATGCTATGTCGTTTTCGTACTGTTTCTGGGCCTCCCTCCGTACTTGTGCATACTCGTTTCTAGTTCTTCTACTAATCTCTTTGTTTACTTGGGTTCTTTGCCTTCTGTACCGTTTCCATTCTCTGATACTCTGATTCTTTGCCTCCCTGCACCTTTGGGTAAACCAGGGGCTCTTTCTGGCCTTCCCATTTAAACATTTGCCTCTGGGTATAAACCGTTCCTCTGCCTCCTTGCACTTTGCCCCTACGTATTCCATCATTTCATTTATTGTCAGTCCTTCCATTTCCCTTTCCCACTGGATGTCCTGCAGGAAATTCCTCAAGCCCGTGTAGTTTCCTCTTTTAAAGTCTGGTTTGTCTCTATCGGTACTGTTTCCCCTCTCCACCTGTAGCTCTACAATGTACTCAAAGCTAAGCACCATGTGGTCACTGGCTCCCAGGGGGCTCTCGTACGTTATGTCTTCAATATCTGAGCTGTTCAGGGTGAATACAAGGTCCAGTCTTGCTGGTTCATTTTCTCCCCTCTCTCTGGTCGTGTCCCTGACATGTTGGTGCATCAGGTTTTGTGGTGTGAAGGGAGGTGGTGTGGGGTGAAGGGAAGTGGTGTGGCGTGAAGGGAGGAGCTGTGGTGTGAAGGGAGGTGGTGTGGGGTGAAGGGAAATGGTGTGGGGTGAAGGGAGGTGGTGTGGGGTGAAGGGAGGTGGTGTGGGGTGAAGGGAGGTGGTGTGGGGTGAAGGGAGGTGGTGTGGGGTGAAGGGAGGAGCTGTGGTGTGAAGGGAGGTGGTGTGGGGTGAAGGGAGGTGGTGTGGGGTGAAGGGAGGTGGTGTGGGGTGAAGGGAGGTGGTGTGGGGTGAAGGGAGGTGGTGTGGGATGAAGTGAAGGAGGGGTGTGAGGTGAAAGGAGGGGTGTGGGGTGAAGGGAGGGGTGTGGGGTGAAGGGAGGGGTGTGAAGTGAAGGGAGGTGGTGTGGGGTGAAGGGAGGTGGTGTGGGGTGAAGGGAGGTTGTGTGGGGTGAAAAGAGGTGGTGTGGGATGAAGTGAGGGAGGGGTGTGAGGTGAAAGGAGGGGTGTGGGGTGAAAGGAGGGGTGTGGGGGTGAAGGGAGGGGATGTGGGGTGAAGGGAGGGGGTAACGGGTGAAGAGGGGGGGGTGTGGGGTGAAGGGAGGTGGTGTGGGATGAAGTGAGGGAGGGGGTGTGAGGTGAAAGGAGGGGGTGTGGGGTGAAGGGAGGGGGTGTGGTGTGAAAGGAGGGGGTGTGGGGTGAAGGGAGGGGGTGTGGTGTGAAGGGAGGGACTGTGGTGGTGAAGGGAGGGGGTGTGGTGTGAAGGGAGGGACTGTGGTGGTGAAGGGAGAGTAGTGCAGAGTAAAGGGAGGGATGGGAAGGGGTCAATATAGTAGATAAAGTGAACTCTTGTTTACAATACCCCAGTTATTCATCACAAGACTGCCTGACAGATTACATTGTTTACATCATGGTACACACACATCCCTACAGTATTGTAGTGTTTGTAGCTACAGTATGTGCCTCTGGGAGACTATGTATTAGTGCTCCTATGTAGTGTATATGCCGTACCTTACACCAGGGTCTTGCAGCCTTAACTCATTAAGCAACGTTCGCTTAATCAGGAGTGTAAACTCCGATAAAAAGAAATAAAATAAACGAATTCTGTGGGAAATAAGTTTGAGTAATATTAAACCTGAATTCTACCCACTAGAGGGTGCAATATCGGTTCGAGGCCTTTCGCACTGTTGCCTGTACGTCATCAGGAGCACTGCAACTGGGGAAATAATTAAAAACGCAAGTTATCAAAACGTTCACAGTCCCCACGCCCACCGCCACCCACCCTCACTTTCCACTCCCACCGCCACCCACCCTCACTTTCCACCCCCACCGCCACCCACCCTCACTTTCCACTCCCACCGCCACCCACCCTCACTTTCCACACCCACCCTCACTTTCCACTTCCACCGCCACCCACCCTCACTTTCCACTCCCACCGCCACCCACCCTCACTTTCCACTCCCACCGCCACCCACCCTCACTTTCCACTCCCACCGCCACCCACCCTCACTTTCCACTCCCACCGCCACCCACCCTCACTTTCCACGCCCACCGCCACCCACCCTCACTTTCCACTCCCACCGCCACCCACCCTCACTTTCCACTCCCACCGCCACCCACCCTCACTTTCCACGCCCACCGCCACCCACCCTCACTTTCCACGCCCACCGCCACCCACCCTCACTTTCCACTCCCACCGCCACCCACCCTCACTTTCCACGCCCACCGCCACCCACCCTCACTTTCCACTCCCACCGCCACCCACCCTCACTTTCCACGCTCACCGCCACCCACCCTCACGCCCACCGCCTTCGCTGCCACTGGCAACACGCCCACTGCCCCACCACGCCCAGTGGAAACAAGTAGGTGGCACCATCCTCGTGGCCAGGGTGAGAGGGAAGCCTATACAGGGTAAGTCAATATTGACTTCCTGCTGCTGCCATGACAATGGTGACTCCTTATTATCACCTCCAACCTCTCTTAATTATGGTAATATGTCAAGCAGGAGCAGCAGAGAATATAGAAGCAGGAAGAGGAGCAGCAGCAGCAGACAATATAGAAGCAGGAAGAGCAGCAGCAGCAGCAGACAATATAGAAGCAGGAAGAGGAGCAGCAGCAGCAGACAATATAGAAGCAGGAAGAGGAGCAGCAGCAGACAATATAGAAGCAGGAAGAGCAGCAGCAGCAGACAATATAGAAGCAGGAAGAGGAGCAACAGCTAGAGTAGTCGAAACAGCAGGGAATGTAGAAGCAGGAGGAAGAATAGGAATAGCAGGAACTATAGGAGCAGGAGAAACGAAAGAGGAATAGCGACAGCAGGAGGAAGAGTAGGAGCGAAAAAGGCAGTAGTAGTAGGTAGAGGGAGAGTAGTATGATCCGGATAAAGAGGAGAAGAGGAGGAGAAGAGGAGGGAGACAGAACAGCACAACAAACAACGAAGTAAACAACAACAACAAGGAACCAGGTTTTAATATGATTCTCTCTCTCTTTCTCTCTCATCTCTCTCTTTCTCTCTCATCTCTCTCTTTCTCTCTCCATCTAACCAACTTCGCCTGATATATATATATATATATATATATATATATATATATATATATATATATATATATGAGAGAGAGAGAGAGAGAGAGAGAGGAGAGAGAGAGAGAGAGAGATAGAGAGAGAGAGACAGACAGACAGACAGACAGACAGACAGACATACAGAGACAGAGAAAGAGACAGACATAGGAGAGACATCGAGAAAGATAGAGATAAAGATACAGATAAATATAGCAAACAGAGACAGTGTGTGTGAGATAGAGGGAGAGAGAGAGAGAGGTTGAGAGAGGTTGAGAGAGAGGGAGAGAGAGGGAGAGAGCCAGCTCCTCCTCGTGAACAAAAGTTAGCCAACTATCCTCCAGTTCATCCCATTAGCGCTAATTTGAATCGCTTAAAAGAAACTACTGAATTAAAAACCAATTTAGAGCAATTAACACTTAGCTAAGTTCTAGATATAACTAAAGATCATTACTAATTAACATAATATAATAAGAAGAAAAAGAAAACTGTTATTAACCTATCCCAGCTGTTACTAAAATATCCCAGCTGTTACTAAACTATCCCAGCTGTTACTAAACTATCCCAGCTGTTACTAAACTATCCCAGCTGTTACTAACCTATCCCAGCTGTTACAAACTTATCCCAGCTGTTACTAACCTATCCCAGCCTGTTACTAACTTATCCCAGCTGTTACTAACCTATCCCAGCTGTTACTAAACTATTCCAGCTGTTACTAAACTATCCCAGGGGTTACTAATCTATCCCAGCTGTTACTATCCTATCCCAGCTGTTACTACCCCAGCTGTTACTAAATCACCTGTTACTGACCCGGCTGTTACTAACCCAGCTGTTACTAACCCATCTGTTACTGACCCAGCTGTAGACGAACAGGAACACACAACAAATAACAAGCAGAAGAACGCAGAGCAAACACAGCAGACTATCCAAGGAAAAGCAGACAGATAATTCCCTCTCTGAAATGGGCAGAGTCTGCTGAAATTCTAAAAATGGACATGGTCTGTTTCCTGGACATGGGTCTCTCTCTCTAGCAGGAGGACAGTACCACCCTGGATGGTTGGTGTCTACCATCCTACTGTCAGAGTACAAAACATTTAACAAGCTGGTGTTTGACACATGACAGGAGGATAGTACCACCCTGGATGGTTGGTGTCTACCATCCTACTGTCAGAGTACAAAACATTTAACAAGCTGGTGTTTGACACATGACAGGAGGACAGTACCACCCTGGATGGTTGGTGTCTACCATCCTACTGTCAGAGTACAAAACATTTAACAAGCTGGTGTTTGACACATGACAGGAGGATAGTACCACCCTGGATGGTTGGTGTCTACCATCCTACTGTCAGAGTACAAAACATTTAACAAGCTTGTGTTTGACACATGACAGGAGGATAGTACCACCCTGGATGGTTGGTGTCTACCATCCTACTGTCAGAGTACAAAACATTTAACAAGCTGGTGTTTGACACATGACAGGAGGATAGTACCACCCTGGATGGTTGGTGTCTACCATCCTACTGTCAGAGTACAAAACATTTAACAGTAATTACATTTATAAAACGAAATACTACCAGTCTAATCGATTACATTTTTCTCTTTGGAGACTTACGTTCTACTGGTTATTTAATTACCTTCCTCCAAGTCTTCCCTGGATTATTACCCACTCTTCTATCCAAACAAAATATTATCCATCTTAAGGAATCCAGTAGCCCGATTGGTAGCGCACCAAGCTCACACACTGAGGGCCGTGGTTCGATCCCCGGTACGGGTGGAAACATTAGGACGTGTTTCCGTAAGACACCGGTGGTCCCTGTTCACCTATCAGTAAAATAGGTACCTGGGTGTTAGTTGACTGGTGTGGGTCGCATCCTGTGACAAAACTGACCTAATTTGCGGGAAATGCTCAGCATAACAAGTGTCTTTCTATATAGTAGTATGTCATTGATGTCAGCTATGGTCTGTATAAGTTGTATCATTACTGGTAGTAAATAAATATTATTATTATTATTATTAGTATTATTAATATTATTATTATTAATATTATTATTATTATTATTATTATTATTAAACATGTAAGGGTCCACTGAAGGGTTAAACAGAGGTAATCAGGTTTGATCCTAGTAGTGAGATGAGACGCTCAACTTATCCGAAGCAAGATCCCTTGACCAGCATCAAGGAAGGATGGAGAATAATAGTTGGCATTATCCTAAATAGGTCTCAGGATGGTCCGTTTTAGTTCCTGGGTTTTGTGTTCACTTCTGTTGAGTCTTATCTGTTTGTTCTCCCATACCATTTATTTCCACCATAAAACCCGTATATTTCTTATTCTATCATTTGTTCCTTCCATCGCCCGTTCATTCCTCATTCCATTACTTATTTCTTTTCCCGTTCCTCATTCCACCACCTGTTCATTCTCCCGTTCCTCATTCCACCACCTGTTCCTTCTCCCGTTCCTCATTCCACCACCTGTTCCTTCTCCCGTTCCTCATTCCACCACCTGTTCCTTCTCCCGTTCCTCATTCCACCACCTGTTAATTCTCCCGTTCCTCATTCCACCACCTGTTCCTTCTCCCGTTCCTCATTCCACCACCTGTTCCTTCTCCCGTTCCTCATTCCACCACCTGTTTCTTCTAACGTTCCTCATTCCACCACCTGTTCCTTCTCCCGTTCCTCATTCCACCACCTGTTCCTTCTGTTCCTCATTCCACCACCTGTTCCTTCTCCCGTTCCTCATTCCACCACCTGTTTCTTCTAACGTTCCTCATTCCACCACCTGTTCCTACTCCGGTTCCTCATTCCACCACCTGTTCCTTCTACTGTTCCTCATTCCACCACCTGTTCCTACTCCGGTTCCTCATTCCACCACCTGTTCCTTCTACTGTTCCTCATTCCACCACCTGTTCCTTCTCCCGTTCCTCATTCCACCACCTGTTCCTTCTCCCGTTCTTCATTCCACCTGTTCCTTCTCCCGTTCCTCATTCCACCACCTGTTCCTTCTCCCGTTCCTCATTCCACCTGTTCCTTCTCCCGTTCCTCATTCCACCTGTTCCTTCTCCCGTTCCTCATTCCACCACCTGTTTCTTCTAACGTTCCTCATTCCACCACCTGTTCCTTCTCCCGTTCCTCATTCCACCTGTTCCTTCTCCCGTTCCTCATTCCAACACCTGTTTCTTCTAACGTTCCTCATTCCACCACCTGTTCCTTCTCCCGTTCCTCATTCCACCTGTTCCTTCTCCCGTTCCTCATTCCACCACCTGTTCCTTCTCCCGTTCCTCATTCCACCTGTTCCTTCTCCCGTTCCTCATTCCATATTGTTCCTTCTCCCGTTCCTCATTCCACCACCTGTTTCTTCTAACGTTCCTCATTCCACCACCTGTTCCTTCTCCCGTTCCTCATTCCACCTGTTCCTTCTCCCGTTCCTCATTCCAACACCTGTTTCTTCTAACGTTCCTCATTCCACCACCTGTTCCTTCTCCCGTTCCTCATTCCACCTGTTCCTTCTCCCGTTTCTCATTCCACCACCTGTTCCTTCTCCCGTTCCTCATTCCACCTGTTCCTTCTCCCGTTCCTCATTCCACCATCTGTTTCTTCTAACGTTCCTCATTCCACCACCTGTTCCTTATCCCGTTCATCATTCCACCTGTTCCTTCTCCCGTTACTCATTCCACCACCTGTTTCTTCTAACGTTCCTCATTCCACCACCTGTTCCTTCTCCCGTTCCTCATTCCACCTGTTCCTTCTCCCGTTCCTCATTCCACCACCTGTTTCTTCTAACGTCAATACACGGGTACATCATGTCAGTAACTTGTATCATCATCAATGCACAGGTGGATCATGTCAGTAACTTGTATCAACATCAATACACGGGTACATCATGTCAGTAACTTGTATCAACATCAATACACGGGTACATCATGTCAGTAACTTGTATCAACATCAATACACGGGTACATCATGTCAGTAACTTGTATCAACATCAATACGCGGGTACATCATGTCAGTAACTTGTATCAACAACAATACGCGGGTACATCATGTCAGTAACTTGCATCAACATCAATACACGGGTACATCATGTCAGTAACTTGTATCAACATCAATACACGGGTAGATCATGTCAGTAACTTGTATCATCAATGCACAGGTGGATCATGTCAGTAACTTGTATCAACATCTAATGCACGGGTACATCATGTCAGTAACTTGCATCAACATCAGTACACGGGTACATCATGTCAGTAACTTGTATCAACATCAATACACGGGTACATCCTGTCAGTAACTTGTATCAACATCAATACACGAGTACATCATGTCAGTAACTTGTATCAACATCAATACACGGGTACATCATGTCAGTAACTTGTATCAACATCAATACACGGGTACATCATGTCAGTAACTTGTATCAACATCAATACACGGGTACATCATGTCAGTAACTTGTATCAACATCAATACACGGGTACATCATGTCAGTAACTTGTATCAACTTCAATACACGGGTACATCATGTCAGTAACTTGCATCAACATCAATTCACTGGTACATCATGTCAGTAACTTGCATCAACATCAATACATGGGTAGATCATGTCAGTAACTTGTATCATCATCAATGCACAGGTGGATCATGTCAATAACTTGTATCAACATCAATACACGGGTACATCATGTCAGTAGCTTGCATCAACATCAATACACGGGTACATCATGTCAGTAACTTGTATCAACATCAATACGCGGGTACATCATGTCAGTAACTTGCATCAACATCAATACACGGGTAGATCATGTCAGTAACTTGTATCATCATCAATGCACAGGTGGATCATGTCAGTAACTTGTATCAACATCAATACACGGGTACATCATGTCAGTAACTTGCATCAACATCAGTGCACGGGTACATCATGTCAGTAACTTGTATCAACATCAATACACGGGTACATCATGTCAGTAACTTGCATCAACATCAATAAAGGGGTACATCATGTCAGTAACTTGTATCAACATCAATACACGGGTAGATC
>WNWK01043633.1:0-15417 GCA_009830355.1 Cherax destructor
ATATATATATATATATATATATATATGTATATTAGACTGACTGACATTTAAAAAATAATCCCAGTGGAAAATTTTACCAGGTAATGATAAATAAAATATCTGCACTCCAAAACCACGAGTGTTGACATGGAGGCTGCCAGAGTGGATATCAAAGGAGCGTCCGAGGTGGAGTGCTCCAGCGATAATGTGTGCGTCAACATGGTGGGGTGGCAGGGTGGGGTGGCAGGGTGGGGTGGAAGGGTGGTTGGTAGGGTTGAGGGTTTGGTGGAAGACGGGGGGATTAGTAGGGTGGGTGGAAGGATGGTCAGTAGGGTGGGTGGTAAATAGGAGATAAACGGGGAGGGTGGTTGGCAGGGTGGATCCCAAAGACGGTTGGCAGTGTATTCTAGGCAGGGTAGCAGGATTGACGGTAATCAAAGCGGCAGGAGGATGGCTAGTAGGTATGGTGGGTGGCAGGGTGGGTGGCAAAGAAAAAGGGGCAGAACAAGTAGGTTATAGGTGGAAGGGTGGGTGTGTCACAGGAAAAGAAGGGGGAGGGGTGGCAAGGAGGGTGGCAGACAAATTGGCAGAAAAGATGACAGGGGTGGGTGGATGGAAGAGTGGAATGGCGGCCGTTGGATAGGTAGGTGATCGGGTGACAGAGTGGGTGGCAGAGTAGGTAGGTGGCAGAGTGTATGAGTGGATGGGTGACAGAGTGGGTGGGTGTGCGAGAGAGGGTGGCAGAGTGGGTGGATGGCGGGGAGGGTGGCAGAGGGGGAGGGTGGCAGAGTGGGTGGCTGACTTGAAACCAGAAGCATTCATAACCAAGATTTGATTTACCATTTATTTTGTTCATTCTTTTTCTTTTCTTCTTCTTCTTCTTATTATTATTATTTACGTACACTCAGTGGGCACTTTATTAGGTATACCCTCCTAGTACTGGGTAAGGCCGCCCTTTCGCCCCACAGCAGCCTAAATTCTTCATGGCATGGATTCAACAAGATGGTGGAAGCAATCCTTAGAGATCCTTTCCATGTTGACATGATAGCATCACACAGTTGCTGCTGATTTGTTAGCTGCACATTCATGCCGCATCACTAAGGCTTACGCTAAATTCTGACTATTCCATCTGCATAGTGTAGCAGAAGTCGTAATTCGTCAGACCAAGTGATGTTTATCCAGTCTGCAGCTGTCTAGCTTTGGTGAATCTGTGTCCACTATAGCCTCAGTTTTTGTTCTTAGCTGACAGGAGTGGAACCCGGTGTGGTCTTCTGCTGCTGTAGATCACCCGCTTCAATGTTGAATGTGTTTCTCATTCAGAGATGCTCCTCTGCATACCACAGTTGTAACGCGTGATTATTTGAGTTACTGTCACCTTCCTGTCAGCTTGAACCAGTCTGGCCATTCTCCTCTGACCTCCCCATTATAAAAGAGTTTTTTCCCCACAGGTCTGTCGCTCACTGGATATTTTGTGTATTTGACATCATTCTCTGTAAACTCTAGAGACTGTTGAGGGTCGAAAATCCCAGGAGATGAGCAGTTTCTGAGACACTCAGACCAACCGGTCTGACACCAACAATCATTCCACCGTCAAAGTCACTTAGCTCACATTTCTTCCCCATTCTGATGTTTGGTCCGAACAACAACTGAACATCTTGACCATGTCTGCATGTTTTTAGGTACTGAGGTGTTGCCGCGTGATTTGCTGATTATATATTTGCCTTTACGAGAAGGAATAGAGGTGAACCTAATAGTATGTGCAATATATATAGCCAGCTTCCTCTTTCGGACTCAGTGTTGCGATCCAGAGGGGAAATGCCTGCAGCATTCTGGGCACGCGGCCCACTGCCGGGGAGCTGGATGAAGTATTTGAGATGTAGCTCTGAGTTGTTATATATGGTTTTACTCCTATTGCATTCTTGCAATGTATTTTGTCTTTAAAAAGTATATAAAATAGGGGGTGGTAGGGAAAATTTTCAAACGCTTCAGGAGAACTTTGAATTTTCCCTGAAGCAAGTTTATTCTCTGAAGATGGGGTCCCCAGTACAGTTCCAGAGGTGGTACCCTAATTTTCTAACACCTCTTTTAAATTTGGGGTGTGTTGCAAGTATTGACCGTTCATAGCATTTATTCTACAATGTATTCACACTACATGTTTATGTTCCACAGTTTGACGGCTCTCCCACAATGACTCTCCCACAATGACTCTCCCACAATGACTCTCCCTCAATGATCCTCCCACAACGACTCTCCCACAACGACTCTCCCACAACGACTCTCCCACAACGACTCTCCCACAACGACTCTCCCACAACGACTCTCCCACAACGACTCTCCCACAACGACTCTCCCACAACGACTCTCCCACAACGCTCTCCCAAACGACTCTCCCACAAGACTCTCCCACAATGACTCTCCCACAATGACTCTCCCATAATGTGCGAACACTTTCCCCACTCGGAATTCCAACAGGCTTCCCTCTCCCCCTCCCTCCAGCTGCCTTAATTTCCACTAATGCACACCAAAACTATTTATTCTTCTCTTCGTTTGTATTTGGAATAAATCCTTTATTCCAACTCTGAAAAGCTTTGTTTATCCTTGGATTTGTAGGTGTGTGTGGGTGGGGGGATGGTTAGGATTTGTAGGTGAGTGTGGGTGGGGAGATGGTTAGGATTTGTAGGTGTGTATGGGTGGGGGGATGGTTAGGATATATGTTCAGGTTAAATTTCGGTATGGGAAAAGATTTGCTTGTGGGGGAAGATTGTGTTGGGGAAGAGTCGTATGTGGGAAAAGCTTGTGTGTGGGGAAGATTTGTGTGTGGGGGAAGATTTGTGTGTGGGGAAGATGTGTGCGCGGAAAGATTTGCATGTGGAGGGAAGATTTGTGTGTTTGAAGATTTGTTTGTGTGTGAAGATGTTTGTATATATGAAAATTTGTGTGTGGAGAAAGATACGTGTGTGGAGAAAATGTATGTGGGGTGGGGATAGATTTATTTTGGGGAGAGTGGATATTTTTTTTTTTGGGGGGAGGGTTTTTGGGGGTAATTTATGTGGGTGAAAACTTCAGCGTGTGAAAAAATTTTTATATGGAAATAGTTTGTGTGTGTAAGATGTATGTTTTTTTTTAAGAAGGTCTGTGTGTGTATTAAGATGTGTGTGTGTGTGTGTGTGTGTACGGGCAGATCTGTATTAAGAGAGGGGGGAAAAGGCTCAACTCTTTTAAAAATTAGTTCATGGGGGACTTGGTACGTTAATCCGCAGATTAACCATACGTCACGTTTGTTATTAACATTTTGCCTTGTCTTGTCGACTATCATTGGTTTTTTCCAGATGATACCCGCACCACGAACGCCATTACCATATCATTCATTTCTAATACCAACTCCACAATCGCCACCACCGCACGTACAACACAACTATCACCACAAACAAAAAAGACCACCATTAATACCTCAGTTATCTGCCCCCACTTTATCACCACACAGTCCGGGACGGGGGGCGTTGCCCCCGGGGAACCCTTTCCGGTATACCCAGGTATACACCATCCCCAAAGACCATTACCACAATCCCCTCATCTCCACAACTACCATCCTCACTACCTCCCCCCAAAATACAATTTGTACACTACCAGCAAAAACATTTTCCCAAAAAAAAATACATGTATAAATTCGCATTTTTCTACCCTTCCTCTCACCTCCAGAGCATCATTTTCCATCTGTTTTCCACGGCCAGGCAATGGGGGCCCCCGAACAGCGGGAAAAAACCCACAATGAACAAACCCGCAAAATTGGTCCCATTTACATTGATGAACTTAAGGAGGCTGGCGTTGCATAGCCAACGTTGCTTAGGGCTGCACTAGACACCCCAGGCACGCTCCAAGCCTCCCTAATCCATTTAAACCGTGATGCCACAAATAACGCGAGGCTGTCTGGATCTCCTGCTGGCCCGAGTGCAGTCAAGATTGGATGCAGGATAAAAAATATTTTGTAGATTTTTTTTTTTTTTTTTTCGTGAGTTTTTATTAATTTTCACAAGGTTTGTGGCTGATTTCAAAATTTTTTGTTTTAGATTCATTGTTTTTTTATTTTTTAAATTTATAAAAGTTTTTTAAAATTTTTGTAAATATTTATCTTCTAGTTTGTAATAATTTGCTCAAATTTATGAATATTTTATAAACCTACACTTAATGTAGTTTGAATAATTAAGGAAATGATTACATAACTCTTGAAGTATAACTTAGTATACTTTTTTTATCATAGTTTTTTTTTACATATAATCAAAATGGTGCTATGGCCACATTTTATAAAATACTGTTTTTTTGATATGTACCCTTTTGGACGTTGTGTGAATAGATGTACTCATAAGTACTAATGTTGTATAAGTGAGTGTTTGTGTGAGTGCTCAGTATGCACTCAGATTGACTCAGCTTAGACAAAATTTTGGGTGACAACACCAAGCCCTAAATAAGCTAATTTTGGACCACTGAGGCAATCAAACAGCTTGCTTGAACAATATGAGGACTCATTCGCCAAACAGCAGTAATGCTCGAAGCAGGAACAGCACAGTGACAGGCAATGCAGTGAACACACAGTGACAGGCAATGACTAAAGAAAAAAAAGATCCCCAAATTGGACCTTCAGCCTACACAAAGGCATAAAAATCCTTAATACTGAAACTGAGTTCAGCAATTCCAGTGTCCCGACTACGACAGCACGTAGATCCAAAACAAATGTAGGTTGAGAGTTGAAATTGTGACCAGAGAAAAGTGTCTCCACGACACACACCGTAAACGTCAAAAACACCAAGTCTGAATAATGCCGTGAACTGAGTTTCACAGAGTTACTAGATTGTCTAAATGACACGAGCTGAGGAAAACTGCGTTTTCCCAGACAGAGCAGAATGAAGGTGTTACCACCACCAGGGCCAGAGTGAGAGAGAGCGAGGGGATGGGGCAAGGTCCAGTGCGACCTCGGGGGTCTTGTATCAACCTGAGTCTGGCAAAAATTGCTGAACGAAAGAGTATGCAGCGTTGGCAACCAGTCAAAACTTCCTCCATCGAATACAATGATCGGTTTAGTTGTTACATCCTACCTACCTACATAACTAAATAAGATAAATAATATAAAGAATGAAATTTTCATTTTAGCTATTAATATAACATCAGCAATATAAAATTATATGAAAAAACAATATTTATAATTTATTTATGGCGTCCTTTCTATGGGGCGCAATATTTCACCCCTTTTAAAATTTTCGGTCATTTGTTTAAATTTCTTACCATTAATGTTTTATTTTGCAGTTACTTTTCCTGAATGGGTTATTTCCCACAAATGGTCATGTTTCACCTAATGGTGGCGTGATTTTCAAAAAATGGCGATAATTGGTGCCGCCACATTCATTTTTTGTTGAACCAATTTTCATTTAATCTCCGTAAAAAACGTGATTTCTAGTTATGCAGATTACTATCCATAAACACACTTGATATTTTGTTTTCTCAAACGTTTGTTAGTTTTGTTCCCAAGACCTAGTTTGTTTAATGTTGAGCTAAAAAATCTCTCTTCGCAACGCCATTCTTGACCCCCCTTTTAGGGAAAACGATGTCTTCAGGCTGGCGATGGGTTCTTTTTCCAAAGAATTAGATCCACCCCATTCATGGATCAAATTCGAATATCTCCCATTTCCCAAAAGCCATATGACCTCTGGGGTTTAGTGTAACAGCTGGTCGACGTCAGTTCGTTGCTCGACTTTCAGTACGATTGGTCCGGTACGGTGTTCATTAAATTTTTTGCTATGCAATAGTGTCATCTGTGTAGCATTGTATCCCTGTATTCATATATCACTGTCTGCATATATCTGTGTACGTATACTTGCATCAATTTATGCAACACTGTATTCCTGTAACCATTTATTCATCACCATTCCAAAGGCCCAGACGAACATCAGTAGCCAACTTGGTTGTTAGCAACCATTCCTCAAACTTGCCTCCTGCCACAACCACAGAAATAACCTCAATAAAAAACCACTAAAATTTTAGCAGGTATCACAGGGGGAAATAACCACAATCCACAGAAAAACTGCATAAGATTTATTTTCAGCTGTTCACAAATACACTTACAAGTGGAAATTTATGACAATGTTTGGGTCCGTCCTGGATTATTGTGAAGTCACAGCAGAACAGAGACCAAAAAATAGGTCGAGAAGACTTTACAATAAATCACTTGAAGAACAAATTTTCCAAGATATTCTATAAAGAGTCAGGTGCTGATCTGATTAATGTTGATAACTGCAAACCAGTATTGCACATGCAGCTGCGCGTTTACATGCCAAATACTATATGCTTACTCTTTCAAAGCTGGTTTCGGGCCTAAGAAAAGCACAAAGGAATCACTAATTAAAATGCTTGAAACAGTTTATGTAGCACTTGAAAAAAAATGCTCTTCCAATCTGTCTTTTTTTATTGATCTGAAAAAGACTTTAGATAATGTTCACCACAATATACTTTTTTTCAGAAAATAAACTACTATTGATTGAGAAGGCACATAACTGCTGTCGATCTTACTGGCACTAACAAACAATATTAACCATCAATGGCACTTCAGTTGCCTCACCAGTCAGTTTTGTCGACCCCTAAGATATCATTCCGAGCAGCCTACTTGTCTTTCTCTATATCAATGACCTACCAAATGCCACTCAACATACAAAACCTGTACTCTTCCTGTTGACACAAATTATCTCATCATGCCCTGACGTCCCTGACATAAAACAGCATAGTTAATGATGAATTAAAAATACCTTCACCTGGTATTATGACTCATGAACTCGCGCTTAATTATGAAAAAATCGTTAGGCATAGTTTTTGTTAATAAGCTATGTCCTAATTTTAAAATTAAAATTAATGGAATCAAAGTAGGTAAAAAGACGAGAGACTATTCCTAGGTCTATTCGTGGACAACAAATTGATTTTTATGTTCCTATCCAACACAAAGTATCAAAAACTGTAGGGACATTTTCTAAATATATTTATCCAGTCTACGCTATTAACACTGCCTCTATTGACCCATATCTCACAAATGAGATTCATTCCTGGGAACCTACGTCGATAACTTACCTTAAAGAAATACAGACACCTGTCAGAATCATCACAGACTCAAATTATAGACAACACACTACGCCTTTTTCAAATCCCAAATCTACTAACTGTTAATGTTATTCATGGTTGTTTCTCTTCACTCCACGTCTTTAGAACACTCCACAGGAATATTTTCTGGAAAACATAAGCATAACACAGAGGAACCACTGTAGAAATAAAGACCACTTTAGTATTCATCGTATTCTCTTGATCCTCTTGAGAACCTCAAAGCAGATAAAGTGACCAAAAAATATGGAAGAAGTTGCCAGAGAAAAAAAGCAATAAATGAATTCAAATCTAAAAAAATGACTGTGCTCAGACTGTAATTTCAAGTAAATCCCTGATTACTTTTTTCCCCTTATTTACTATTAAACCTTATTTTTTCTTAGCTGCTGACAGCATGTTTAATTCAGCTTCAGAAATCTAATCTACTGACCACTGAAGACCTGTTCACTTTTATTTTGCAGGTGTCATAATCACCACAATCCTTTTAACCCACTGGTTTCGTCAGTATTATTCCCATCTAATCACTGCCTTGGTCATGTATTCAGCTGCATAATAAGGCAATACTCTCAGTCTTCTCTCTAGTACACTCTTGTCTGAACTGCCACAGTATTTGTCATATGTTTTCCAATCCTGTCAATATCCTTTGCTGTATACATTAGCTAATAGAGCTCCGAATCTAAGTCATTTTCCTAGTATTAAAGAGGTTTAGTCTTTGTTTATGTCTGCCTGAAATGCTGTGCTTAGTATTAAACATTACACGTATATAACGTTTGGGAAATTATTGCACATATATAATGGTATTACACGTATATAATTTTCGGGAAATAAAATATTTGTATCATTATACTCCTGCATTTATTTCTGCACAACTATTTATGCAGATATTTATGTATCTTTGTATTCATGCATCCACACGTGCACCATATGTACTCCTGTATATTAGTATCATTGTAGTGGTAACTGCGAGATTTACACAGCACTTTGACTAATATGTATCACTGCAATACTGTATCTATATCTATGCATCCCTGCATTACTGTAAATATGTATCACCGTATCTTCTGTAACTGTTTATACAGCCTGCATCACAGTAACTTTATATATCATTTATATTATTACTGTCTTTGTTTCATAATGTAACTACTGCATCAGTGTATTCCTGTATGATGTATTTATAATTACCACTGCTTCTTCATAAGCTATATTTGTAAGAATGTGTCTCTAAATCACTGTAAATACTGTATCACTTTACCAGTGTCTCTGAGCTACTGTACCATACTACTCAGAAAAAAAAAAAGGCACAATACTGTGACTGGAACAATACACAAATACCCTCACACAGGAGAGAGAAACTTACGACGACGTTTCGGTCCAACTTAGGCCATTTACATTACTATATCACAGTATCACTATACCGTTGCACTGTATCATTGTATTCCTGTATCACGATATTCTCGTATTTTATACACAATTGTTTGGCCAAATTATATATTTCCAGGACCCAGGAGGACAGCAATCAACTCCTTCAATATAATGAAGGTTGAGAGGCGGGCCCAGGAACTGTAGTTCTACCCCCTACCCCTGTGAGCACACGTCTGGATTATGATTTTATTTAGACTTAAAAAGTTTAGTATCCAAGCGAGATTTCAATAATTCCCATTCATATTTTTTTCTCGTTTTTTTCCCTAAAATGAAATTTAAAGAGAAAGTTTGATTACCATTTATGATATTTTGTGTCTACACAGAGTAGGATGTCACGGGAAACTACACGCCAGAGTCCTGCAAGTTGGGTGTCTTAACAAAATGACTGAACTAAAAGTTGTCGCAATTTATTTTGGGTTCCGATATTCGAGATGCTGTTCTACATACGACTTTGACTCACGAAGTCGCAATAACACGATTACAAACAAATATGCAGAACGGGTGATGGGGCTTGTGAGTTTTGGAACTCACCTGCCATAGATTCAAGTCCCACCCGTTCTGTGATCTGATACGAGTCCTAATCGAACTCGATTAAAGGGATCAGTTGTACTCGCCAGCGTCGAAATCCGTTCTGCTGTTTGCATTCACGTTTTAGCTCAAATTTCGCATCTCAGAAAACGCCTAAAATACTAGCTATAGTGTTTTCCCTTAGTTTGTCGGGGCTGAATCCTGTCATTCACAAAATTGGATACAACAGCAGTGTGCTGCTTCTCTAGTCTATAGAAGAGTTAACGAGAACAAAACCCAGGTGTATTTTCCCGCTGTACTTGATCACGCAGGATGGGTTTCGTGAAATCTGTCAGCCTAAGTTAAAGCATTTCACTGACGAGACGGTGGTCATGACAGCTCTCACTATTTCCACACTGTTAACCATTTAATGACATGAGCAGGGTAGGGGAGCCTCAGTGATGGAGAAAGGCTCTCGATACATGAAACTGGAGGTACCATCCGCATCCTCTCATGAAACAGGATTTACTTCCATTTCCCCTGGGTTTAACGTTTCCACGTGCAAATAATAATAATAATTAATAATTATAATAATAATAATAATAATGCTCACTTAATGGAAGTAAAACAAGATTCATCCTGACTCGATCTCATTCACACAAAAACTAATAAATAATGTATTGCAAGATGAGGCATAGATGTGTTTTGTGGGGGTGGGCGGCAGGAACAGGGGTGGCTGCGGCAGGAACAGGGGTGGCTGCGGCAGGAACAGGGTGGCTGCGGCAGGAACGGGGTGGCTGCGGCAGGAACAGGGGTGGCTGCGGCGGGAACAGGGGTGGCTGCGGCGGGAACAGGGGTGGCTGCGGCAGGAACAGGGGTGGCTGCGGCAGGAACAGGGGTGGCTGCGGCAGGAACAGGGGTGGCTGCGGCGGGAACAGGAGTGGCGGCTGCGTAGTGTGACGGTGGCGGCTGTGTAGCGTGGCGGTGACGAAGACGGTGTAATGTGGCGGCGACTGCGGCGTAATGTGGCGCCGACGTAGTGTAGAAGCGGCGGAGGCGGCGACGTAGTGTGGCGTGAGCTACCTACATCCATCAACTAGCCCACCTAGTGGTGTATTATTAAGGTTCAAACAATGTCCTGCCCTAAGTATCTGTACTAGGGGGAAGGAATAAGCAATAAATACTGCTCTTAGAATTACAGAGTAATAGAGGAACAATTTCTGCCCAGGGCGTGAGCGAATATTAAGTAAGACTCGCTTCCCGAAACGGCTAATATTTTTCAGAAAATACGCACGTGCAGACGCCCAGCATGTACGCCTCGTGTGAAATTATGCGTTAGTCAACTGTTAAAAAAGAGCGATAATGTTTTTCATGAAATACAATGTGTAGAATATTCTGTCGACAGCAGACGAAACCTTTCAATTTTATGTATATATATATATATATATATATATATATATATATATATATATATATATATATATATATATATATATATATATATATATATATATATATATATATATATATATATATATATATATATATATATATATATATATATATATATATATATACTATATATATATATATACGTATATATATATATATACGTATATATATATATATATATATATACGTATATATATATATATATATATATACGTATATATATATATATATATACGTATATATATATATATATATTTACCATACATCGAAAAAAACAGTCAGTCACAATCAGCACGAGTGTGCTATGAAAACAAACACACATACACACAAGGAAGTAAAGAAATTACTGCTGGATGCTAACAGGAAGCAAGAGTACCAGACGGATACCACCTTAGGTTTCAAAGCAATGTGCATAGGAATTATGCTCTCCACTCCAAAAACTTGAAAGATTTCAACTCAAGAAAGTAAATTAGCATACAAATGAAATATGGCACACATTGTTCCAATATTTAAAAGAGGTAACAGGGAAGACTTTAAACTACATGCCAGATCATTGTCAAGTGCTGTTGATGTAAGCAAAAATATGAGATTAAAAATCGACTTAACACTAAGAGAACCAAACCTACTGACTGGTAAACAATTTGTTTTTTGGTCTGTAAATTTGCGTTCATCAAATATATTTTGCAGTGGCAGTCACGGAAACTGTTCAAGAAATGGATGGATTGAATATATTTAGACTTTAAGTAAGCTTCTGATAGACGTCTTCACGAAAGATTAATAATGGAATCTGCAGAATATGACCCAAAAAGGGCAAATGTTTGCAAAGGATGAGACATTGTTTTAGGGAAAAATGCCAGGTGTTAAAAGGGGAAGAAATGTTCTTGTAGGAGATATCACAAGTGGGATGCCCATTATTGTCTTTAATTTGCCTCTCTGAAGGAGAGGTGAGGATATTTGCAGTTTTGAAGTATCATATCGGCGCGCCTCTGGCAAGAAGTGAGTGATGGTGAAAGTGTTTCTTCTTTTTCGGGTCATCCTGACTTGGTGGGAGACGGCCGGTGCGTTAATGATTGTGGATTATGGAAGAATCTTAGGTATAATAAATAATAAAAATGACACTTTTCATAGAATGATTATGATAAATTAAGCAAGTGTAGTGATAGATGGATAATGAAATTTATTGAAAATACATACTACGTAATAGAAATAGAAGAAAGAAAAAGCAGGTCACAAAGAATATTGTGTCACAAAATACTTAAAGCGTAGAGGGTACTAAGAGTTGTCATTTGAAAAAAAAAAAAGGATCAATAGATGATATAAATTAAATTTTGAGAAATTCGCATACTATGGCGAATTATAAAATAACTTTTAAAAATGTGGATATAGAAATGCTAAAAAGTTGCGGCTGTTTAATGTCCGCACTGGAATAAAACACATGAATAAAATAGAAAAGTTTAAAAACAAAGGAGCTAAAAAATGGCTATCAGGAGTTAAAAATAAAAGAGTGAAAATGCTGAAGTTCCCCCCACTGGCTGAGAGGACAAGAGCCGAGAGAACCACACACAAGGTTGTAAGTGGACCTGAAAGTTAGGTTAAAGAAGATTTCTTAGACCCTGCATCAGGAACAACATGGACCGCAGTTGTAACATGAGCAAAAATTAGAGCCAACAGAATGCTACACGTTTTTTCCATGTAAACAGAGTAGCTGACCAATGGAATGATTTCAAAGAGAAGGTAGAAAGTGCTGCTATACAACCATTGGGATTTTTAAAAAAATGTGCAATAAAAGAGATTGAAGATGGGACAATACAAGCATAATTCTGCTCCTGTAGCTAAAAATAGATCTGTATACACACACACACAGTGGGACACAGAGTCCAGGGAAAGAATTATTGTTTCTTTTGACTAAGAGAGGAGGAAAACCTAAAGACGCAGTCGCTATCAACCGTCCCCTTCATCCCCAACATCTGAATAATAACTCTCAACTAACCTTCCCATATTCTCATCCCCTAACAAACTCTCTCATCCCATAACCAAACTCAACCACGACCAATTTTTTTTTAGCTCTTCCCTTCACCTCCCCTGCACCCAACAGCCACCCCCACCCTTCACATGAAGCCCCACATCCCAATCCCTTCTTTTACCCCAAACCCAACCTCCAACTTGAAGCTCAAACTTCCCCAGTAAGGATCTCAAAGTCTTGCATGTAAATGCTTATAGACTCTCAAACAAGACAAAGGAGTTTAAAGAAAGAACGAAAACCAACAATCTAGACTAAATTGTAGTCACAGACACTAAGCCAATGTCAATTATTCAACGACAATATTTACCATGAAAACTGTTAAACCATTAAGGACATACCAGAGTGGATGAAATAGTGAGGTGAATAATTTTTTGCCATCAGTCCACTGATGAAAGAGTGAAATGTCAAGTGTCTGCCAAAGGTAATATGTAGGATGCCACCTGGTTATTAAGATAATGAGACATAACTAGTATACCAAGAGGGTATAAGATGCCACCTGTCTATCAAGAGGAGGGTGTAAGATGCCACCTGTCTACCAAGAAGAGGGTGTAAGATGCCACCTGTCTATCAAGAGGAGGGTGTAAGATGCCACCTGTCTACCAAGAAGAGGCTAAGACGCTAGCTAAATAAAAACTACCCTTCTAGTAACCTCTCACCACTGCACTCTACCAGTCCCCTCAGCCCCAAGCGGACTCCACGACGGGGCTGCAAATCCAATTTGAGTTCCCTGAAGTTTTCGTATTGTTGACAAGTCAATTGAATTATACATCTCCGATCTGCCCTACCACACACTTCCCTCTCAACCCACAACAACCACAACCATGCGCGCACACACTTACACAAAAACACACACACACAACCACACACACACAACCACACACACACCGGGTACCGGCCAGTTGAAGAAGCGGGGCCAGGAGCTGTGAATCGACCCCCGCAACCACAACTAGGTGAGTACATCAACCTATCGCTATAACACACACACACACCCCTCAACTCACCCCCATCCTCACACTCAACCAACCACCATTCTCACCCTCATCCCACCACAATCATATACTGATCCCAACCCACCACCATCTTGACGTCCAAACAACAACACTCCCTTCAACCCACCACCACCTCGCTTCCCTCACTCTCAAAAAACCTTAGAATTTAGGAATGTTTAATAGGTATCTTCGACGACAAACCTTTAAGTAGTTTCCTGAAATGTTCGTTGTTGTTTTTTCTTCCTCCCAATTTTCCTATTTATTTCTCTCATAACATAAAGCCTCATCCGATCGGGTTCAATTTTTTTTTAACACTTGTGTATAGTGACTAGGGCAAAATTCTTGGAATAATTATGAAGGGCAAGTGCCCTATAACCAAAGTTGTGGCTCACATTCCCAGCATCCTGCAATGGCTCACATTCCCAGCATCCTGCAATGGCTCACATTCCCAGCATCCTGCAATGGCTCACATTCCCAGCATCCTGCAATGGCTCACATTCCCAGCATCCTGCAATGGCTCACATTCCCAGCATCCTGCAATGGCTCACATTCCCAGCATCCTGCAATGGCTCCATTCCCAGCATCCTGCAATGGCTCACATTCCCAGCATCCTGCAATGGCTCACATTCCCAGCATCCTGCAATGGCTCCGATATAACTTCCAAAACCTTTGGGAGAAGCTTCAAGCAGACGTCTGTGAGTGAAAATTCAAGTGTGTAGGCGCAAGTCTGTCAATTTTATATACAAAATATTGAGTAGTTTTTTTTTCCCCGTTGAATCATATTACATATATTTTACTCGCCTCTTCTGAATACTGAATGTCCTCAACATTTAATGGGTGATGTTAGGTAAATGGACACAGATGCAACTAATGTGACATTTTATTGTGGCAACGTTTCGCTCTCCAGGAGCTTTGTCAAGCCGTTACAAACATTACGATTTTGGCTTAAATAGCAAAGCTGTTCTTGCTGAACAAGGCATGCGAAAATTTTTTATGCAAAAATTTTCTGCAAAAATCATCCTCAACCTAACGAAAAATATATTTCATTGTGTTTGTTTATTATTAAATTATTGTAAACTTATCTAAAATATATTTAGTTGGACTAGGCTAAATTAAATTGCGCTTGTTATAATAAGGTTAGGTAAGTTTTCTAAGGTTCTTTTGGTACAAAGTTATTAATTTTTACATGAACATAAATTAAAAAAATATATTTTTAAACGCATAATATAAAATTTTAGAAAGGACTTAATTTTAAATTTCTTGCAAATTGGCCAGTTTTACCTATTCGGCACGATATATATATATATGTGTACCACGTGAGGTGAAAGGAAAGGAAGTAGTAGTAGTAGTAGTGGTAGTATTAGTAGTTACAATAGTAGTAGTGGGAGTATTAGTAGTTACAATAGTAGTAGTGGGAGTATTAGTAGTTACAGAGAGTAGTAGTGGGAGTATTAGTAGTTACAGTAGTAGTGGAGTATTAGTAGTTACAGTAGTAGTAGTGGGAGTATTAGTAGTTACAGTAGTAGTAGTGGGTGTATTAGTAGTTACAGTAGTAGTAGTGGGTAAAAGTGTTACAGAGTAGAGTAGTATTAGAGTTACAGAGTAGTAGTGGGGGATTAAATAAAATACAGTAGTAGTATGGAGCGGATTAGTAGTTACAGAGTAGTAGTGGAGATTAGTAGTTACAGTAGTAGTAGTGGGGATTAGAGTTACAATAGTAGTAGTGGGTATTATAGTTACAGTAAGTAGTATAGTATGGGGTTAGTGTTTAATGGGATTTTTATTTCAGTAGTGTTTGGGGATTAGATTCAGTAGAGTATAGTAGTAGAGGAATTAGTAGACAGTAGAGGGGAAGTAGAAGTATAGTATGGGGTATTAGAGTTCAGTAGAGTTTGGGGAAATTTGAGTTAC
>WNWK01043634.1:0-15416 GCA_009830355.1 Cherax destructor
AAACACCCCACTTTGGGTTTTTCTTCTTTTTTTTATAAGCTTCGGAAAGTTATAGCATTGTTCGGCTTTTTAGTTGACTTTTACAACCGTTAGGGTTTACGGAGAAAGATTCTTATTCCTTTTCCCCCCATGGATATGAAAGGAAAAGCATTAAGAACAAGAACTATTAAGATAAAATCAAGAAAACTAGACAGTGTGTATCAAAAACGTGTACATGTTTGCGTGGCGTGCCCTAAGTGTAAGTAGAAGTAGCAAGACGTACCTGAAATCTTGCATGTTTATGAGACAGAAAAAAAGACACCAGCAACCCTACCATCATGAAACGGTTTCGGGTTCTGTTTCACGTCCCCTGGCAGGATAGTGATACCTCCTGGGGGTTGCTGTCTCCCAACTACTACCATAACAATATAAGTATAGTTGAGTATTTAAGCTATGAAATTTGAACAGTTTAGACATGACATTTTTTGAAACATAGTTTCATACTTTGTCTATTTATAAAATTAATTATATCAGATTAAACAAATTAAATCAATAATTTGTGTTGCAATAACAAATTATATGGTCATTAGATGAGTTAAAAGGGAACCAAGGGTACATAAGGATCAGATCGTATAAGTCTCAACATTTGTACTACTGGAGGGTTCTGGAGACTAGATTATATTTGAGAAACTATTTTCTTTGAGCAATTAAGTAAGGGGTTTTGAGTAAATGGTAAGAATTATAATGACAGTTTACAATATAATATAGTTAGTTTTAAGCTATGAAATTTGAACATAATTTGAACATGACATTTTTGAAACATAATAGTTTATAATTTTGGATCATTTACAGTTTTATATGTCTACATAATAGAATTATTAAATCAGATTAAACAAATTAAATTAATAATTTGTTTTGCAATAATAGTTTATGTGGTCATTAGATGAGTTAAAGGAGCACAAGAATAGAGGATGGATTTCTTTATATTAGGTGGTTTTATACATTATAAGATATAACATGGCATATACATTATGAGGTAAAAGTTTCAACATTTGTACTAGATTATGTTTGATAAATTATTTTCTTTGAGCAATTTTGTGGGGGTTTTGGGCTAGGGCGTAACACAGTGAATAATGACTACCACCAGCCATCTCACACCAATTACATTCACCATCCTTCACTCAATAACTACCTTGCCAGAATGCGTGGGGACCACAGGTCAACAGACTGAGCTGCAACATCTCTACTCCTTAAGATAGTTTAAGGTTTAATATTACTTCCAAATTGTTAAATTTAGCATTACCTGCAGATATGAGATGAAAGTATAGGGCTTCCTCATATTCTTGATGTTGCCAATCAGATCTTGAAGGGGACTGTACACCTCTTGTACAGCTATCCTTTGAAACCTGGAAATATGCTTCATCCTGTGTAATAATTCAGAATATAAGATACAAAGTCACATACATGTACAGTGGACCCCCGATTCTGAGGGCCCCCGAAATCGTACAATTATGTAATTTGTAATATTGTAAGTGCTTGTGTAAGTGTATTTTTGGGTCTGAAATGGACTAACCACTTTACATTATTCCTTAAGGGAAAATTCGTTCGGTAATGGCACTTGGCAGCCTTCTGGAATGAATTATGCTCGTAACTGGGAGTCCACTAATATGTGAATATCTATTTCCCCCCTTTTAATGACTTCTTTCCTTTAGGAACCACTATAGTCACCTCATAAAATATTTCCCCAAATTTTTTCTTTGAATTTTAAAAAAAAGTAACTAAAGGGGGGAACATACAATTGATAAGAATTCCCTCAAAATTAAAAAAAATTTATTACTTTCTATTTCTTTGGGATCTTTTTCTGCTATCTGGTTTTGTTTCCAAAAATTTTTCAAACCTATCACATGGTTTATTCCTTACCCTTCATATTTTTAACACTACCATCTATAGTAGGGGAAGGGGGAAAAAGGAGGGATTTGGGAGGGCTTGGACTTCCAGCAAGCATGTGTGACATGTTAGTAGAGTGAATGGAGACAAATGGTTTTTGGGGCATGGATCTGTTGGAGTTGACAGGGCTTTTGGGGAAAGGGGAAACAGTTAATTGATTTAATTGGACTTGAGTCTAAAAGGGAAATACAATGCCTGCCTTTGGAGGGGGCTGGGAAGTGACAGCTGGGAGGGGCATTCTCACTGTGATCCCCCGAGCGCCTCTGCAAAAACAGTGATTATTTGGTGTGGGGAAAATGTTAATGATGATGAAAATTTTTCTTTTTTGGGGGTTTTCTTTCTTTTGGGTCACTCTGCCTTGGTGGGGGGCGGAACTTGTTAAAAAAAAAAAAAAAATGCATCTCCCACTTTCCTGACCAGGGTTGAGTTTGTCTAAATCCTCCTGAATTTCCCATGACATTTACTTTTAAATTTACCTACCTATCTTCTGTCATCGGCCCCTTTGGGATACCCCGAATTCCCTCATCAAGGTCACTGATAAAAAAAGCAACAATGGGCCTAAGACTGATCCCTTTGCCCCCTTTTACAGTCCCCCCGGTTTAACCCCATTTATGACACTTTTGTTTCCCTATTCAACCCATCTGATCCATGACAGCATTTTTTCCCCAATGCCTGACTCCCCTTTTCTTTAACAGTCTTTGGTGGGCTCTATAAAAGCCTTACTAAAATCTAAATAAACAATATTGAATTTTTTTGTATCAACAGCCTAAAAAACTTTACTGAAAAAGGTTAATTTGGTTAGACAAAACGGCCTCTGTGAATCCATGCTGAGTATCTTTAAATAAATTATGCTTATCAGGGGCTTTTATAATATCACTATAATTGATGAAATTTCCTAAATTGAAGTCAGGCTTATTGGGTGGTAAGGGCGCGACTTGTCTCCTGCTTTAAAAATGGAATTACATTACCATTTTCCACATACCCAGACACTACATCTGTTTGAAAAATAAATTAAACCACAGGTATCTGTGATTGGTAAATTTTGGGCTAAATAGAGAGAAAGGGTTTCATGATGGGTTCACAGTATAAAACAAAAACCTGCCCCCAGTCCATGCAATGGGAACAATAACTTCTGACTGTCTTAGGGTTTAAAAAAAAAAAAAAACAACTTTAACCCTTTCAGGGTCCTCCTAGTTCTACGGTTTGAGTTCTGGGTAAACAATCTCGTCATGAGCTCAGCTCATCAGAAAGCTTTGAACGGTAAATTTGGGCCTAGATATGAAAATACATCTTGTGGTAGTGTAACATAAAACAAATCCTGCAGCACACAGTGCATAAAGAGAAAAAAAACTGAAACCGTAATTTTCGATTAAAACAGCGACTTTGCTGTTTTTTTATATTTTTAATTTTTTTTTGGGTTTTTTGGTATCATTTGATAGAATGGAAGATATATGACAGATATAGAGATAATTTTTATTGGTTTAGTAATGGAAATGGCGAAACTGAGCTCAAAGTAGCGGAAATGTTAAATTTTGCCGATGTTAAAGAGTAAACAAATGACCTCACCACTCTAATACGCCAGCTAGTGGGTCTAATATCGTTCACAAATGTGGTGATATTATTTGTACAATTATTACAATATTGCATAACAGTAAATCTTCCATTTTTGGTTTGCATAAAATTCCTTATGTGAATAAAAAATAAAAGGGAAATTCATTTGTAAAGACTGAAAACGTAATTAATGAACAGAGGAAATGTTAGTTTAGTGCCGGGAATGCCTGAATTGTTTATTCTGCCCCCTATTTGAAATTGGAATATTTTGAACTTTGAGTTAAATTGGCTAAATTACAATTTCCAATCACTTTATTTGTAGTTGAAACAGTTGACTGGACGATTTCTTGTGCTCAATCGATAGAATAGAAGTAATACTAGTGAAATAACTAAGAATTTGGTCGACTGGAATAATGTAATTGCCCAAAATGGGGGGGCAAATGCAAAATTGATGATAATTATAACTGACACATCAAAATTGCGAGCATAATTTAGTCAATTTTCAATCAAATTTCGTACTTTTGTTTTATTACCTTCAGAAAAGATTTTCTACCATTTCATGAAAAAATAAGAAATGTTTTTTTTTTAAATTCTTTAACACTACACCCTTCCAAAAATGGCCTTGGACCCTGAAAGGGTTAATGCACTTTCTGGGTGATTTTTCATGGGTTTCTTGGCTGTTTCTTGATCAACTGTTTGTCCACATAAAGTATACTAGTGCGAAAATGATTTTGGTGGGTTTTAGACCCGAAGTTCCTAAACTAATCAATCCTCAAAGTGAAGAAATATTCGTTATGGGCAAAAATTTCCCAGGAAAAGATAGGGGGGTCCCCCCTCAAGTCTTTTTTTTTGAATTTTTACAAGGTATGCTTCAATTATTGTGATGGCCTAAACAATATCAATCATTTTGGTAAGATTTTTTTGACAGAGAAATCAGGTAAAACACTAATTTTCATGTAAAGATGAATTTATAATCGGGCAAGTTTTATAAAGAATCCTGGAATGTAATTAATAACAAGAAGGTTATGTCAGTGATTAGAATGCCTACAGTGTTTATTTTGAACTATTTTAAAACTGGAGTTTATTGAATTGTATAAAATTAGACAAATTACTAATTTTGGGTTCATTGTTGAGTAGTCCCGATCATTGAACAGGCAGTTTCTTGCATTCAACTGATAGAAATGGAAGGCATACCAATGAAATAGTCAACAATTGGGTCAGTTTAAACAATAAAATTGGTCTACTATAGGCTAATTCCATTGTCAAAAGAAATTTAAATATTTGTCTAAAATGTTTATAAATTATTCCAACTTTGCACCTGTAAAATTTCCCAAAAGTTTTACATCATATTTTGCTTTTTTTGTGTCATTACCTTTGAAAAGATTCTCTGGGTTAGAACATAATTTTTCCTTAAACTGCCTCAATGAAGGGGTTTTTAATTCTGGGGGTCATGACAGTGAAACGGATGAAACCCCAAATTTTCAGTTTTAAAAACTTCTGTTTTGTATTGCAATGCCAAAAATCTATCATACATAAATGAAATTTAACTCTAATACATCAATAAATAAGATCAAAATCAAAACAACCAACCAACCAATTTCTTTATATAACGGATTACATCACCAACCTGGTTTTTCAGTACCCAAGATTGCTTCAACATCCCTTAAAAATGATACCTCAGTTTTACAGATATCAGAAAGCAATGGTTCCTCTTGCTTTTAGCACTAAACAATTACCAGAAACAGGCGGGTCAAGTGATGTAAAGGTTGATCCACTAAGGAAAAGTAAGAGGTTGGCATCTGATCCCCCTTTAAACACCTGACTACACCACCGTACCTGCACAAATACAAACCTCAAACTTATGGAAATATTTACAAATTTTACATGTTTTCCATGCTATACACTACAAAAAAAAATTAAACATTTTTAAAAGGAATATCTCAAGACAAAATTAGGTATCGAACGTCTTCACTTTCACCACTATTATGTTTTTATTTTACAGGTACTCAAAAAAGTAAACCCAAATTTTTAAATACATTTAATTTTGTATGCAAACCTTAAAAAATTTTTTTTACACCCTACACTATTCTATGGAAAAATTTAAAAAGAATTTTAAAGAACTACAGTGGTACCTATTCGAGGGTCCCCAAAATCGCCCTTTTATTTTTTATTTTTAAATGCTTTTGTGGGATATTTTGGGGTGAAAAAGGACTAGTCTTTTTTACATTATTCCTTATGGGGATAAATTCGTTTGGTAATGGCACTTGAACAGAATTCTCGAACAAAAAAATTCGTTCGAGTACCACTGTTTTTAAAAAATATAGGGAGAAATCAATGGGATTAGGTCAGGAGTTTCAAACAGAGTTAGAGCAAAAGTAGGAGGGCAATAATTTGAAAAATAAGATATGGCGGGAAAAAGAAAAATAAAAAATGTATCAATTCGGTTATGGGTGTAAAATAAAGGTTGGATGTGAAAAGTGGATTATAAAAAATGTTTATGCCCTGGAGAAAAAGGGGTGTAGGGGGAGAGAGATTTTTTGGGAAATGTTGAGCGAGTGGGGGGGGGATTTTTGAACCAAGTGGGGGTACTTGTGGTTGGGGATCTCAATGCTAAAGTGGGTAAAATGTTGTGGAGGAGTATGGTAAATTTGGGGTGCCGGGGTAAATGAAAATGGGGAGCCTTTAATTGAGCTATGTGTAGAAAGGGGTTTGGTAATAAGTAATACATTTTTTTAGTAGAGAAGAAGAAAAATTTTAAAAAATTGGGTTGTCGAAGTGCGTGGATGAAATGCGGATGATAAGAAAGAGATGATTGCGATGTTATGAATAAAAAGAAGTTGGATGTCCGGCCTAAGCAAAAAAAGCTGAAGGGGGTGGGAGTTTCAGTGGGGAGAAATAAATGGGATTAATAAGTATCTGAGGGGTTAGATGGGAAAGGGGGTAATTGTTGAAGGATCAGTTATGGAAGGAAAGGGGAATATAAATTTTAAATTCAAGGATTATGGGATTAAAAAAAGGGGTGGATGCGAAAAGGGGGTCATAATAGCGTGTATGCCCTGGAGAAGGGAGTGGGGGAGAGAGATTTTGGGAGATTTTAAAGGAAATGTATAAAACTTTAACCCAAATAAATAAGTGGGGACCTAAATGCTAATGGGAGAAACATGCAGAGGGGGTGTAGTAGGTAAGTTTGGGGTGCCAGGTGTAAATAAAGGGGACCCTTTGATTGAACTTTGTATAAAAAGGGGTTTTTTATAGGTAATACATATTTTAAAAAAAAGAGGATAAATAATATAAAAGATATGATGTAGGGGTAATGACAGTATTTTGTTGGACTATGTATTGGTAGATAAAAAACTGTTGAGTAGACTTCAGGATGTACATGTTTATAGAGGGCTAAGAAAATCAGATCACCTTTTAGTTATATACAGTGGGGTAAAAGGGAGATGGGATAAAAAGGGAAAAAAGAATCAGTAAAAAAGAGGTGAAGGTTTATAAACTAAAAGGAGGCAGTTAGGGTAAATTAAAAAACTATTGGAGGATAGATGGGCTAGTGAGAGTGTGGCAATGGGTTGAAAATGTATGGGGTAGTTTAAAGTAGTGTTAGAGTGTTCCAGAAGTTTGTGGTTACAGGGGGGGGTCGGGAGGGAAGAGGACGATTGGTGGAATGATGATGTAAAGAGAGTAGTAAGGGAGAAAAGTTAGCATATGGGGGTTTTTTCAAAATAGAAGTGATGCAAGGAGGGGGAAAAGTATATGGAGAGAAAAAAAAGGTTAAAAAAAGGGGGTGAAGCAATGTAAAAGAGAGAGAGAGAGTGGGTGAGATGTTATCAAAATTTTGTTGAAAATAAGAAAAAATTTTGGAATGAGATTAAAAAGTTTAGGAAGCCTAGAGAACAAATGGATTTGACAGTTAAAAATAGGAGAGGAAAGTTTTTAAAAGGAGATTAAGATCGGGAAGATGGGGAGAATATTTTGGGGTTTGTTAAATGTTGATGAAGACAGGGGGCTGTGATTTCGTGTGTAGGGCAGGAGGAATAACATCTTGTAGGAGTGTGGAAAGAGCCAGTTTGGGTGTAAAAAAAGTTCGTGGGCAGTGGGGAGAAAGAAAAGGGGGTAAGGCGCTGGATTGATGGGATAAAGATAAAAAAGTTAAAAGCAGGTGGGGATATAATTTTGGGTGGTTGGTGCTATTTTTAATAAATTATGGAAGAGGGTAATACCTAGGGATTGGCGAGGCGTGTATTGTTCCTTTGTATAAAGGCAAAGGGGACAAAAAGAGTGCAAAAATTATAGGGGGAAAAAGTCTGTTAGTGTACCTGGGAATGTATGGTGGTTATTATTAAGAAAAAAATTAAATAAAAAAAAAGGATAGCAGATGAACAAGGGGGGTTTAGGAAGGTGGGGGTGTGAAAGTTTTCAGTACTTTTTGAACAGTTTTGGATAAGGGTAAAGATTTTTTGTGGCATTTATGGATTTGGAAAAAGGGGTATGATAGGGTAGATAGGGGGCAATGTGGCAGTTTGCGGGTGTATGGAATGGAGGAAGGTTACTGAAAGCGTGGAGTTTTATGAGGATAGTATCAGGTTGAGTGTGTAGGGGGAAAAGGGGACTTTTCCCAGAAAAAGTGGGCCTTAGACAAGGATGTGTGATGTCACTGGTTGTTCAATTATTTATAGATGGGGTTGTAAGAAAGTGAATCGGGTCGGCAAGGGTGTTGGGCAAAAAGATAAACAAATCAAATAGTTTCACGTTGCTTTTTGCTGATGACATGTTTTGGGAGATTCTGAAGAGGCTAGAGGTTGGTGGATAATTTGGTAGGGTGTGTAAAAAAAAAATTAAAAAATGGAAAGGTAAGGTGATAGGATAAAAAAAAGAATAGGTGACGAAAGATTGGATATCAGATTGGAAAGTATGGAGGAGGTGAATGTTTGTATTTGGGAGTGGACATGTCGGCGGATGGGTCTATGAAGGATGAGGTGAATCGAATGATGGGGGGAAAGGGGTAGGGACCTTGGGTCTTGGAAAAAGCCTTGTCCATAAAAATAAAGGGGGAATTTGGGGTATAGTTTTTTAAAACCTCTTATATGGGTGGGGCAGGTGATGAATTTGCAACGAGGAAAAGGCTAGGCAGTGGAGATGTCATGTCTGAGGTAAAGTTGGTGGAATATAATGCGGGAAAATTGGGGTTTTAAAATTAGGGGGGGTGCGGGATTCCCAAAACATTGTCCAGAGGCTGGGGGGGGTTGTTGGGGTGGTTTGGACATGTAGAGAGAATGGACAGCAGAGTGACTTCAGTGTATAAATCTGTAGTGGAGGAAGGCGGGGAGGGGGTCGGCCTAGGAAAAGGGTTTGGGGGGGGGGGTAAAGGAAGTTTTGTGTGCGGGGGGCTTGGACTTCCAGCAAGCATTTTGACGTTTTGATAGGAGTGAATGGAGGCAAAGGTTTTTAATACTTGACGTGCTGTTGGAGTGTGAGCAAGTAACATTTATGAAGGGATTCGGGAAAAAACCGGCAGGCGGACTTGAGTTCTGGAGTTGGGAAGTACAGTGCCGGCACTCTGAAGGGGGGGGTGTTTTTTGGTTTTAAAACTTGGTAAAGCACCCTTCTGGAAAGACAGTGATGGAGTGAATATGATGAAAGTTTTCTTTTGGGCCCCCCCTGCCTTGGTGGAATGGGCCCGATGTGTTAAAAAAAAAAAAAAATAAAAATATTTTTGAAAAAGAATAAATAATAAACAAGGGATGATATGGGGAAAAGCTGTTTGTTAGATTATGTATTCATGGAAAAAAAGGTTGATGGGTAGGCTTCAGGATTCTACATGTTTATAGGGGGGGCAACGGATATATGGATCATTTTTAGTTGTAGCAACAGTTAGAGTAATAGGTAGAGGGGACATAAGGAAAATGGCAGCAGAAAGTAAGAGAGGGTAAAATGTATAAACTAAGGGAGGAAAAATTTGGGTATATAAGCAACTATTGGCAGACGTTGGGTAAATAAGTATGAATAGTGGGGAGGGGTTGAAGAGGGGGATTGTTTAAAAATGCAGTAAAAATGTGGGGCAGAAGTTTGTGGCTATAGGAGGGTGGGTGCAGGAGAAAAAGGAATGATTGGTGGAATGATGAAGAAAAGGGTGTGAAAAAAGAAAAAAAAAACTTATGATAGGTTTTACAAAACGAAGTGTTGTAGAGGAAAGTATATGGAAAAAAAAAGAAAGGTAAAAAGGGGTGAGAGTGCAAAAGGAAAGCAGATGAAAAGTGGGAGAGGCACTGTAAAAAATTTGCGGAAAATAAAAGTTTTTGGGGGCGAGATAAACAAGTTAAGAAAACCTAGGAATGAATTATTTGTAAATTAAAACAGGTAGGGTTACTAGATGGGGGCTGGAGGTATTGGGTAGATAAAGAATGTTTTAGGAACTTTTAAATGTCGATGAAAGAAAAGGGCGGTAATTTCTGCACTGGTCAGGGGGGTTCTCTTTTAGGAGTGAGGAAAAGGGAGGATGCGAGTGTGGGGGTCGTGAGGCATTACGTAGAATGAAAGGGGGGAAAGCAGCAGGAACTGCGGGATTGACAAAAAGTTAAAGGGGGGAGATATTTGGGAGTGGTTGGAATTTTTGTTTAATAAATGTAAAAAATTTCATGGAAGTAAAGGGGAATGTAAAAAGTATGTTTAAACACTCTTATATGGGTGTAAGCATGGGTGAAGAATTTTCAGGCGAAGGCTGGGGGCAGTGGAGATGCATATCAATTTTAGTGTGAATATAATGCAGAGAATTCAGATTTTGGAAATTGGAGGAGGTCGGGATTCCAAAACTATTACCCAGAGAGCGAGGGGGGGTTGTTGAGGTGGTTCGGACATGGGGAAAGGGGGCAGCAGAATGCCGAGGTTTTAAATTTTAGTGGAGGGAAGAGAGGTAGGGATCAGCCTGGGAAAAGGGTTTGGGGGGAGGGGGTAAAGGAGGTTTTGTGTCGAGGCTTGGATTTCCCAAAGCATGTGTGAGCGTATTTGATAGGAGTGAATGGAGACAAATGGTTTTAATACTTGACGTGCTTTTGGGAGTGTGAGCAAAGAAACATTTATAAAGGGGATTCGGGGAAACCGGCAGGCCAGACTTGAGTCCTGGAGATGGGAAGTACAGTGCATCCCTCAAAAGGGGGGGTGTTAATGTTGCAGTTTTATAACTGTAGTGAAAACACCACTCGGGCGGACGTGATGGGTGAATGATGATGAAAGTTTTTTTTTTTTGGGCCACCCTGCCCCGGTGGGAAAGGGGGACGTGTTGAAAAAAAAGAAGTTTACAGTATACCAGGTAAAGTGTACAGTAAGGGGTTTTTACTGAAAAATTAGAAAGGTAAAACAGGGTGGTCCCCGATGACAAGGAGTATCCCCAAGTGGATAGGGGGTGTGTGCTCAAGTGTTTTTAAAAGCATATTGTGAACAAATTTTGATAAAAGGGAGGGGGTTTCCCTTACATTTATGGATTTAGAAAAAGCATATGATAAGTGGATAGGGAACAATTGGCAGATGTTAAGTGTTTGGAATATAGTAAGTTACAATGTGAAAGGGTTTTTATGAGGATAGTGAGGCTCAGGTTAGGGTGTGTAGGAGGGGGGAGTTACCCCAGTAAAAGTAGGTCTTAGACAGGGATGTGTGATGTCATCATGGTTGTTTAATATTTTATAAATGGGGTTGTAAAAGTAAATGCTAGGGTGTTGGGGAGAGGGAGGGGGGATTAAATTATGGAAATCAAGTACAAAATGGGAGTTGACACGTTACTTTTTGCTGATGATCTGTGCTTATGGGAGTTTAAAGAAAAGTTGGGTTAGGACAAGTTTGGGAGGTATGAGTGAAAGTTGAAGGTGAACAAAGATAAGAGTAAGGTGTGAGGTATAAAAGCATTTAGAAAAAGAAAAATTGGATATCATATGGAGGGGGGAGTTGGAAGAAGGAATGTTTTCAGATATTTGGGAGTTGACTTGTCAGGGGAGGGGTTTTATGAATTTGGGTATTTTTCCCCACGAACAATCCATAAAATTTATAAAAACGGGAAAAACCCCTATCTCCTGAGAAAACAAACAGACTTTTTTTCTTTCCCCCATAGGAAAGAATCTAGGGAAAATCCCAAGCTTGAACATGTCAACAGACTCCTCACCAACACCCCCCAGATACACTTTTCCCCTAGCTCCTACCAACTCAATTGAAGTCTGCTCATAATCAACACCCTTAAAAACAAACGAAGACATAAACAGCTTACCCCCCATGCAAAAAAGCTTCACGGTATTTCCCCAAAATTATAGCAGCATTATTCAATAAACCCATTGAATCTTCTACCTTCCCTCAATTCTCAAAATGCTAGGGTCACCCCGATCCAAAAGGGGGTGAAAAAACAAAATTATAGACCAATCTAAAATTTACCACCTTTCAAAATCTTGAAAAATTAATTCAAAACAAATCTATTCCTACCTCGTCTCCCCAATGTACTCAACCCTGTCAATTTGGTTTCCCAGGACTAACAAGAGCACAAACGATGCTATAAAATGTTGGGATTAAATTTCCCCCCTTGAGGAAGAAGCCCCCGCGGGGAATCTTCATAGACCTACGAAAAGCATTTGATACGTGACCGTTTTTTGGCCCAAAATTCCCCCACTTGGTTTGGGGCCCCCTCAACACTAAAGTGTCCTTAGCAACAAAGCCATCGTTCACAAATGGAGAAACTCTTCCACAAAAAAAAATTACAGTTGGAGTCCCTAAAGGGAAATGCCCGGGGGGCCCTCCTATTCCTCTTTTCAAAAACGACCTCAAATGAATCCAACTCCAAACCCATTTTTTTGCAGATGACACAAAAATTTCTTCTCTCACCCAAACCCAGTCTATAAACCTGTTAATGCCTTGAAAAATCAACATGGATGAAGACAAATAAGCTTACTCTCAAATACAAGACCTCTTCATTAGTTTGAAACAAAACAAATTTTCCCATAACATAATGCTAAAGGTTCAACCATCACAAGATCTAAGGGAAAACCAGAATCCCCACATGTCAAAAATTTCCCAAACACACATACAAAAAATTTCCAAGAAAATCTAAAAGACATGGATTTTATCAAAAATTTTAATTTATTCCCAAAATCTCATTGCCCTATATCATTCTCTTACCCCCTTTTCTCACCTTAATCTGTGCATGGGGCTCAACAACATTAAATCACCTTAGACCACTCATCCCCAGCAAAAAGGGTGCAGTCAGGATGATAACAAATTCCCACCAGACAGCATCTCCCCCTATATTCAAAACTTTAAAAATATCACCGTAAAAAAAATTCATACCCATTTATGTCCTTCTACATACATAAAACTCTACATGCAATTCAACCCTCCGCTCAAAATTCTCTTCCCCAAAAACTTTAATAGGTCCCACGACCCGACACAAGACACAGATCATATTTGACATCCCGAGTCCATACCCAAAAATTAAAAAAATTCTATACATGAAGGGCCCCAGAATCTGGAATTCATTGCGAAATATTTTAAATTAACCCTTTGAAAATCAATTCAAAACTTCTCAAAATCACCTACTCACCCCATACTAAATACTCTTGTAACAAACTTTCAAACCCAATGTTTTTTCTAAGATAATTTAGTTTTTTTATTGTCATCCTCCTTAACCTTGTTGCAATTTCTATCATCTATTGTCATTTTTTAAATTGTATAGTATCATCATTTTGTTAATTTGAAATAAAATATATAACTAAAAAAATAGGTAGTGGTTGGTGACAGCAACCGCCCAGGGGAATACTAGTCCCAAGTGAGTGTAAACACCTTAATTGTTTTTGATGGTAGGATTCTGGGTTCTTTTTTTTCTCATAAACATCAAAATTTCAGGTAAACTTCTCTTCTAACACTTAGGGCCCCTAAAATTCATGTACAAGCAAAATATAAAACCCCTCTGGGTTTTTTTCTATTTTCTTACTAGTTCTTGTTCTTTTTCCTCTTTCTCCATGGGGGAAATGGAAAAGAATTCTTCCTCCGTAAGCCATCGTGTGGGCCCCAAAAACCTGGGCAAGGCTAGTAACCCCCTTTCCTGAATAAATTTAAATGTAAAAGGGGAAAATTTGTTTTCTTTTTCCCCCCCCCTGGGGGAAGCTTTCGGTGTTGAAAGGAAAGGGAAATAGAAGAAACTCAAAAAAATTTTCTAGCTTTACAGTATTGTTATTTTACTAGTACAGTTTTCCTGGTTTTGGATTCCAAAACAACATTTATGTAAATTTTTTATAAATGCTTTTGCAAGTGTATTTTTTGGGGGCTGAAATGACAACCTCGTGACATTATTTCTTAAGGAAGTAAATTGTTCAGTAATGGCACTTGAGCAGCATTCTGGGAAAAAATTTTGGGCCGAGGGGCCCCTGTATAATCAACATATTGTAACTTTAAAAAAATTCAATGAAAAAACTCAAAAAATTTCTCTAGTATTGTCTTTTCAATAGTATGTATAATCATTGTAATTTTAAATAAAATTTTAACTAGAATAAACTCTCAATTTCTCTAGTATTAAGGGACTTAGTGAAAAGTCTTTAGAATAACTTCCTAATGCCGCATTGGTTTTCCCTTTCGTTTATTTGCTCCAAAAATATTATACTTGTAAACGGAAAAAAATAAAATTTATTATTATT
Source organism: Cherax destructor (assembly GCA_009830355.1). NCBI lineage: Eukaryota > Metazoa > Arthropoda > Malacostraca > Decapoda > Parastacidae > Cherax > Cherax destructor. Next base: position 14,139 of record WNWK01043634.1, read on the forward strand.
ATTATTATTGATGAAGGAAAAAAAGGGGAGTGGTGCATTGAGGGATCTGTGGAGACAAAAACTTATCCCTGGGCAAAAAAAGGGGGGTTTGAAAAAGAAGTTTCCAACACTCTTATATGGGTGTGAAGCATGGGTTGCAAAGCTGCAGCAAAAAGGCTGGGGGCACTGGGGTTCTGTCTGGGGAATGTGTGGTTAAATATTATGCAAAATTTGGGGGAAAAAGGAGGAGGGGTGGAGTTACTAAAAATATTTGTCAGAGGGGTTTAAAGGGGGTTGAGGGGGTTTTTTGGGCATTTAGAAGGGGAAAGGATCAAAATAGAATGACTTGCAGGCATATAAATCTTGGGAAGGAAGGCAGGGTGGGGTCATCCTTAAAAAGGTTGGAGGGAAAAAGAAAAGGTTTTGTGGCGAGGGGCTTGGACTTCCAGCAATGGGTGTAGTGTGTTAGATAGGGTGAATAGGGAAAAAGGGTTTTTGGGGTGAAAGCTGTTGGAGTGTGACAGGGTTTTTAGTGAAGGGGTTTAGGGGAAAAATTAATTGTTTAGTTGGACTTAGTCAAAAATCAAGCCTGCCTTTTAAAGGGGGTTTGAGATATTGGCGGTTTGGGCGGTTTTCTGAACTGTTATCAAAACGCCTCTCAAACGTGATTATGTTGGGTGATTTGAAAATGTTGAATGAAAAAGTATTTTCTTTTTGGGGTTTTTTTTTCTTTTTTTAGTCACCCTGCCTCAGTGGGGGCGGTTTCGCGTTAAAAAAAAAAAAAAATATGATTTAACAACCAGTCAAGTAGAAGACTTGTCAGACATGAGGGGAAAAAATATAATTAAAAGGGGGATTTGCTTTTTTTGGTCATTTCACAAAAGACAGCTAACAATAAGTGAAAGGGAAATTTTTTTTTCTTTGGGTCATCTTGGAATTAGAAAGGGCAGTATTGAAAAAAAAAAAATAAGTGGATAGATTAACTAATAAACAAAAATACATATGCATTTTACCCGTTGTGATGTTAAAAAAAATTTTTACATAAATTTGGAAAATTGGGGGGACCCCAAAGAGAACCTTCTCTCCCCCCAACAGTTCCAAGCAAATTTCACACTTGTGATAATCCAGCTGGCTAACCGCCTAAAGATTTCAGCAGCGTGCATATTTAAATTCTTCCCAAAAACAAAAAGAAAGCAGTCAGAAAATCGAATAATACCCAAATGGATGATTACAACTGATTAAAATAACAATCAGGAGACACTGGGATCAATATTTTGAAGTAAACATGCTAGAAATTAA
>WNWK01043635.1:0-12500 GCA_009830355.1 Cherax destructor
TTTCCATTGGGGTCCTTAATCTTGTCCCCCAGGATGCGACCCACACCAGTCGACTAACACCCCAGGTACCTATTTGCTGCTAGGTGAACATGACAACAGGTGTAAGGAAACATGTCGAAATGTTTCCACCCGCTGGGAATCGAACCCGAGCCCTCCGTGTGTGAAGCGAGAGCTCTAGCCACCAGGCCACCAGGAGGGAGGGGGTAAAGGTGGTTTTGTGTGCAAGGGGCTTGGACTTCCAGCAAGAGTGCATGAGTGTGTTAGATAGGAGCGAATGGAGACAAATGACAAATGGTTTTTAGGACTTGACGTGCTGTTGGAGTGTGAGCAAGGTAACATTTATGAAGGGATTCAGGGAAACCAGCAGGCCAGACTTAATTCCTGGAGATGGGAAGTACAGTGCCAGCACTCTGAAGAAGGGGTGTTAAGGGAGGGGCGAGTTTTTTTTTTTTTTTTTTTTTGCTAAAATTTCAATGGTAATTTGTCAGTGAATTAATCACCATTTGAAACCTAGATGCTGTGTTTTTAGTGACGTTTTGCCTTACAGTTATATAGAAAAAAAATATTAGTGCCCTATTTGACATGGCTTAGGGCAAAACCTCTCCTACAAAATTTGTAAGACATACAATGTTCTAGTTGAAATCAGATGCAAGACGAAGAGTTAGGTTTTTGAATTACAGAGAGTCATGAGCTTACTATCAATAGATTGCATTATAAAACATGTTGAAATACGTGTTTTTTTTTTTTTAATTTGGTTGGGAAACAAAAAATCAGCAAGAACAAACCATAAAACATGTCGCAAGCTCTTGCTGTAATTCAATGGAACCATCATTCCTCAATAACCTACAAAAGAATCATGATGCTCTGATAAATACTCTTTGCATGAGAGGATTTATAATGTCAATAACTTATTCCTGAAATATTGATAATTATGTTTGTGTAAAAATCTAGGGAAATGGTGCGCCAAACTTCAGCACACTATAATCCCCTATCCCCATGGGAAGCCAGAAGGCTACTGAGGTGTGTCCACCACCGCTCACCCACTACACTCCTAACAGAAGTTGCCATGTAGTGTATTTCAAGTGAAACAATCATAAAAATCGCAATTTTGGGGGTAAAAAAAAAAATGACGAATTGCCAACAAGTCCTTTTGCTACCAGCAAAAACAAAAAAATATTTTTTAGAATAAACATACTTAGAAATATGATAGAAAGAAGCCGACTGCATCAACATGTTGCCAAAATTATGCACTATTTTTTGGTAAGAAAACATTTTTTCCATAATTTTTCAATTTTCCTTTCCTAATTAATCGAAAAAGGCTCCTCCCCCCCCGGTTGCAGTTTTATAACGGTAGTGTAAGCATGCCTCTGGCAAGACAGTGATGGAGTGAATGATGATGAAAGTTTTTCTTTTTCGGGCCACCCTGCCTTGGTGGGAAACGGCCGATGTGTTAAAAAATAAAAAAAAATTAATTTAGGGAACTGGAGCACAAATCCAATTCCCTAGATAAAGAGCCCCTCACCAGCATCAAGGAACCTTGATGCTGGTGAGGGGCTCTTGATCTAGGGAATTGGATGTGTGCTCCAGTTCCTTAAATTAATAATAATAATAATAATAATATAATAATTATAATAAATAATAATAATAATATTAACAAAAAGCTTCAGAATGCTGCCAACTCAGTGCACTGTTTACCTTGCTGTGGAAGCATTGCTTTCGTGTTTGCTTGCATTTTGTGCAGTTATTTTACCAAATTTCTTTTTTCTAACTATGGGTCCTAAGAAAGTAAATGCAAAGGGCAGTGCTGAGAAGAAAAAGAGGATGATGTCCATGGAATTAAAGCATGAAATCATAGATAAACAAGCGAGGTGTGCGGGTTGTGGGTTGAGGGGGAAGTTTGCTCATAACTCGGATGTTGGCTCGTAACTCGGAGCAAAAAATAGACCGAGCGACAGCTCGTATCTCAAAAAACTTGTAGTTTGGGACACTCGTACATCGAGGTTCCACTGTACAGTGGACCCCCGAGTATCGTAATTAATCCATTCCAGGAGCTAGTACTTAACACGAAGTTTACGAAATTCGAACCATTATTTCCCATAAGAAATAATGTAAATACAATTAATCCGTTCCACAAAAAATATTCACATACTAAATTAAACAATATATATATATATATATATACATTTACTTACCTTTATTGAAGAGTTGCAGGCATCTGGAAGGTAGAGTTGCTGATAGGGGCAGGGAGTTAGTGGTTGGAAGGGGAATCCCCCTCCAAAAGGACTTCAGGTAACAAGTCCCTCTCTGGGGTTACTTCCCTTTTTGGTCTTTTAATGCCACTAGGACCAGCTTGAGAGTCACCAGACCCCTGCCTGGTGAAGTAACTGTCCAGAGTCCTCTGTTTCTGGCGACCCTTCAACACTTTCCTGAAGTGCGACATGGCTCTGTCACTGAAGTGGCTGCACAGAAGGCTCATTTCAGCTTGCTCAGGGTGGTGTCTTTCAACAAATGTCTGCAACTCATTCCACTTTGTACACATCTCTTTAAGCACTGAAGAGGGCACCTCCTTCTGTCTCTCACCCTCCTCCTTTGAAGCAATAACCTCAGCTGTGGTCTGTTGCTGTTCCAGATGAAGCTCTTGCAGCTCTTCAGTTGTTAGCTCTACCCTGTGGGCCTCCACCAACTCTTCCACATCCTCACCACTCACCTCCAACCCCAGGTTGTTCCCCAATGCCACAATAGAGTCCACAACAGGCACAGGGTCGTCAGGGTCAAGGTCAGGGTCAGCCTCAAATCCTTCAAAATCCCTCTGTTGGACACAACCTGGCCACAATGGTCTCCAAGAGAGTTCAAAGTCCTGAAGTCACTCCTCCCAAGCCTTACCTATAAGGCGTATGCATTGCACAATGTTGAAGTGATCTTTCCAGAACTCTCTTAGGGTCAACTCAGTGTCCGAGGTCACTTCAAAGCACTTTTCAAACAGTGCTTTGGTGTACAGTTCTTGAAGTTGGAAATGACCTGTTGGTCCATGGGCTGGAGGAGAGGAGTGGTGTTAGAGGCAAGAACTTCACTCTGATGAAATTAAACTTGTCAGACAAACACTCTTGCAAGTTGTGAGGGTGAGCAGGAGCATTGTCCAGTATCAGGAGGCACTTGAGTGGCAATTTCTTTTCCAAGAGGTATTTCTTCACAGTAGGGCCAAACACTCCAGTCACCCATTCCTTGAAAATCTCCGTAGTGACCCATGCCTTGGTGTTAGCCTTCCAATGCACACACAAATTATTCTTGTCAACACTGTGATTCTTGAAGGGTCTGGGATTTTCATAGTGATACACCAGTAAAGGCTTCACTTTAAAATCCCCACTAGCATTAGAACAAAACATGAGAGTTAGCCTGTCTTTCATAGGCTTGTGTCCTGGCTGTGCCTTTTCCTCCTGAGTAATGTAGGTCCTGTTGGGCATTTTCTTCCAAAACAGGCCTGTTTCATCACAGTTAAACACTTGTTGGGGGAGGAATTGTTCAGCCTCTACGAACCCCTGGAATTCATGCACAAATTTTTCAGCTGCACGTTTGTCTGAGCTGGCTGCCTCACCATGCCTCACAACACTGTGTATGCCACTACGTTTCTTAAACCTGTCAAACCAGCCTTTGCTGGCTTTAAAATCACTTGCCTCACCACTGGTTGCAGGCATTGTCTTGACAAGATCTGCGTGCAACTTCTTTGCCTTTTCACAAATTATCACCATGGAAACACTATCACCCGCTCTCTGTTTTTCATGGATCCACACCAACAACAACTTCTCAACCTCATCCACTGTTTTTGATCTATTTTTCGTTAACATATCAACCCTTTGCAACATTAGCTTCCTTGATCTCATTTCTCTTTGCCAGGATAGAGCCGATAGTAGAAGGGGTTTTGTTGTACATCCTGGCAAGATCACTCAGACGTACGCCACTCTCATATTTTTCTATAATCTCTTTCTTCAGTTCAATGGTGTTCCTCACTTTCTTTACCACAGGGGTGCCACTAGGAAGCTTCTTTGGACCCATGGTGACTTATTTCACAGTGACAATCACTAAAGCACCAAAAAAAACACCAAATGTAGTGTGAATGTTTGAAAGAGCGCGCTAGGTAATGTTCTCTCAATGGTAAACAATGCTTCACTGGCGGCGTCCTGCGTCCCACGCAGGCGCGGAGCAGGCGGACAGGTCTAATACGTTACGAAACATGAGCGGTTTTACGATTCTCGAAATCGTAAAAAGCTTACGAAACACGATGTTTACGAAGTAAGAACCTTACGAAACTCGGGGGTCCACTGTATATATACATATATATATATATATACATATATATATATATATATATATATATAGTCTCTCCTCACTTAACAACGTACTCGTTTACTGACGACTCGGAGTTACGACGGGCTCTCCTACGAGTTTAAAAAAAAAAAAAAAAATTGTATGCCATATGAGAACTTGGGTCATGCATCTCAATCTCCTTCTTACAGCCACTCAGTACACTAGCTTTTAAAGTCTCCAAGACTACATATTTGTACAAATTTTAACTTGATTGTGTACCGCATAGTACAAGATAGAAGTGCAGCAGCACTTGTATAAGTTTCGTAGCTGACATTTAAAGCACTCCAGAGCGATTGTTATTATTACAATAAATAAACTTTTATCTTTATTAATTATTATTATCATCATCAACATACCTTGTTCACTGAGTTAAATCATTTCTTAATTAAGCTGCTATGAGAGACACAATATAAACACACAGATGAACACACCAGCTGATCCCTTTACTGTGAACTTCTTTTGTACTTCTTCCATTTTCCTCTTGTTGTTTTTCCTCTTCCAAGTGCTGCTGCACTTATAACTATCTTGTACTATGGGGTGCACAATAGACATGCAGCAACACTTGGAAGAAGAAAAGCAAGAGAAAAATGGATGGTCTGGTGGCTAAAGCTCTCGCTTCACACGGCGAGGGTCTGGGTTCGATTCCCAGCCAGGGCAGAAACATTGGGCGTGTTTCTTTACACCTGTTGTCTATGTTCCCCATCAGTAAAATGGGTACCTGGGTGTTAGTCGACTGGTGTGAGTCGCATCCTAGGACACTGACCTAATCTGCCCGAAATGCTCAGCATAACAAGGGACTTTCTATATAGTAGTATGTCACTGATGTCAGCTAGGCCTGTATACCATGTACATGTACTTGTAGTAAATAAAGATATTATTATATTATTATTATTATTAACAAACCAGCTGATCAGGGATCAGCTTGTGTGTTCGTCTGTGTGTTTACATTCTGTCTTTCTCGTGGCAGCTTAAAAAAGAAATTATTATACTCAGTGAACAAGGTATATCGATGGTGATAATAATAATAATAATAAAATATATATAATTAATAATCACTCTGGGGCACTGTAAATGTCATATGTATTTCGTATAACAAGGCTGTACAAAATATGTATGACACAGGCAGCGGGGCGTCTCGGCGTCAAGTATCTCAGTCGCCTTCTTACAAGCCGACTCCGAGCGGCTTGTCTATTACCGAGCCAAAATTCTCATTAAAAAACCTGTCTAACACCGATTTGGACGATCTACGACGCCATCTATAACTGGGGGTTGACTGTATGTATGTATATATATATATATATATATATGTCACGGATAATTTCCTGTTTGCAATTGTTAATATATATATATATAATACAGTGGTCCCGGTTTACGATGGTCCCCAAACTCACCCTTTATGTAAGTTTATTTTTAAATGCTTTTGTAAGTGTAATTTTGGGTCTAAAAGGACTAGTCTATTTTACAACTTTTCTTAAGGAGATAAATTCGTTTGGTAATGGCACTTGAACAGCATTCTGGAATGAAAAATATCGTAAACCGGGGTACCACTGTATATATATATATATATATATATATATATATATATATCACATACAGTCATCCTCCGGTTATAGATGGCGTCGGAGATCGTCCAAATCGGTGTTAGACAGGTTTTTTAATGAGAATTTTGGCTCGGTAATAGACAAGCCGCTCGGAGTCGGCGATTCATCCCGGACGCGTACACATGGCCCGTGGCCCAGCTGGGTGCCCAGACACTCATGTGCTATTGTTTCAAGCGAGCGACCACCACCCACGCATTCACACTAGTATATTGTCATTATTCCACTGTTTTAGTGCTTGCAACTGCTAAATAAGCCACCATGGGCCCCAAGAAGCTCCTAGTGCCAAGCCTGTGGTAAGAGTGTAGCAGGGAGTGAAGCATTCATGCGGGAGTGTAGCATTCATGCGGGAGTGTAGCATTCATGCGGGAGTGTAGCATTCATGCGGGAGTGCATTCATGGGGTAGCATTCATGCGGGGAGTGTAGCATTCATGCGGAGGTAGCATTCATGCGGGAGTGTAGCATTCATGCGGGAGTGTAGCATTCATGCGGAGTGTAGCATTCATGCGGGAGTGTAGCATTCATGCGGGAGTGTAGCATTCATGCGGGAGTGTAGCATTCATGCGGGAGTGTAGCATTCATGCGGGAGTGTAGCATTCATGCGGGAGTGTAGCATTCATGCGGGGAGTGTAGCATTCATGCGGGGAGTGTAGCATTCATGCGGGAGTGTAGCATTCATGCGGGGAGTGTAGCATTCATGCGGGAGTGTAGCATTCATGCGGGAGTGTAGCATTCATGCGGGAGTGTAGCATTCATGCGGGAGTGTAGCATTCATGCGGGGAGTGTAGCATTCATGCGGGGAGTGTAAGCATTCATGCGGGGAGTGTAGCATTCATGCGGGGAGTGTAGCATTCATGCGGGAGTGTAGCATTCATGCGGGGAGTGTAGCATTCATGCGGGAGTGTAGCATTCATGCGGGAGTGTAGCATTCATGCGGGAGTGTAGCATTCATGCGGGAGTGTAGCATTCATGCGGGAGTGTAGCATTCATGCGGGAGTGTAGCATTCATGCGGGAGTGTAGCATTCATGCGGGGAGTGTAGCATTCATGCGGGAGTGTAGCATTCATGGGGGGAGTGTAGCATTCATGCGGGGAGTGTAGCATTCATGCGGGAGTGTAGCATTCATGCGGGAGTGTAGCATTCATGCGGGAGTGTAGCATTCATGCGGGAGTGTAGCATTCATGCGGGAGTGTAGCATTCATGCGGGAGTGTAGCATTCATGCGGGGAGTGTAGCATTCATGCGGGAGTGTAGCATTCATGCGGGATGTAGCATTCATGCGGAGGAGTGCATGGAGTAGCATTCATGCGGGGAGTGTAGCATTCATGCGGGAGTGTAGCATTCATGCAAGGGGTGTAGCATTCATAATTAATAATAATAATATTTTTATTTGGACATGATACAAAGAATTACATTTGGTTATTGAGATTACATGAGGTGTACATGCCAAAAGCCCCTAGTATGCAGGGCATTTTGGGCAGACTTAAAATTAACTTAAAACTAAATTGTAAGAATTTTTGTAGATAGTATACAATGAGTAAAGGTGAGTATTTAAGCTATGAAATTTGAACATAGTTTTGTACTTTTGTCTTCATTATAAAATTAATTAAATCAGATTAAACAAATTAAAGCAATAATAATAATAAAATAATAAAAAGTTATGGTTGATAATTTATAAAATAAGTAAAGTTGCATATCTAAGTTATAAAGTTTGAATATAAGTTGAACATATCAATTAATTGTAGCAATTTATAGCAGCAATGCAACTAATTGAGTGAGATAACAATTTAAAACAATAAATTGCATTGCAGTTAGTTTACGTGGTCATTATAATGTAAGTGTTGTGGGAATAATTAGCTAAGTAAGTATTATTCATAACAGGTTTACATTCATTCATTCGTTCATTCATACATTACATTGACTTGAATAGTCAGGTTTTACGTTAAGTGATTATTCTACTTTGCTGGGAATGGTTGATATGGAGCAATTAGCTTTGGGTGAGAAGGTGGTTTTTAGCATCGTTTTGAATTGGGCTACAGGTAGGGTTTCTTTGGCAATGACAGGTAATGAATTCCAAATTTTGTGCCTTTTATGTGCATTGAGTTTTTACATAGTGTTAGGTGGACACGGGGAACATCGAGGAGTGATCTGTGTCTAGTGTTATGGTCATGTGTTATGGTCATGCAAGGAGTGTAGCATTCATGCAGGGAGTGTAGCATTCAAAGAAAAAGGCCAGTAACCCCAGAAAAGAACTTGCCACCTGCAGTGTTAATGGAAGGGGATTCCCTCCAAACACTAGCATACTACTCCATCCTCTCCCCTCCTCCCGTCTTGCACACATCAACAACTCTTCAATAAATGTAAGTGACATGTTATTGTACTATTATTTCTTTGTCATAAAATTGTGTGTAATTTAATGTCAAAAAGTTCTAAAAAATATTTTATTTTAATACTTTTGGATGTCTGGAACGGATTAATTTTATTTCCGTTATTTCTTATGGGGAAATTAGAATCGGAAATAGACCAAACCTGTGATCGACGAGCCCTCTCGAACGGATTACCGTCGATAACCGGGGGTTGACAGTATATATTTATTATATATACGTATACTATATATATATATATATATATACACACATGAGTACACACAAACACACAAGTACGCATACATATATAAACAAGGGTATACACACCAAAAGGTGTGTATGTCTCATTGTTTATATGCCATGGGTTTTCTTTAACCCATATTTTAGGGATTCAAGTATCCGTGATGGGTGGTGTAGTTGACAGACTTGAAACATAACAAATCAACCAACCATCTCACAAACACACCCAACACAATACTATAATTCTAGGGAAAAAGGAGCAGAAAGAGCAAGACCAAGCCAAAGTTACTGATTGTTGGTGATTTTAATCACAACGAAATAATCTTATGGAAATGGGATCCGCATGAAGGGCCAGAAACATGGAGAGCAAAACTGATGTAGGCAGTAATGTTAAACTTTATGACCAAACTAGTCAAAGAAGTCAAGAGAGTAAGAGCAGGGAACGAACCCACTTAACTTGACCTGGTTTTCAATTTAAGTGAACATGTCATAAATAAAATATAATATGGGCCGCTATTAAGAGCTACTGACCACCACATGGTGCTCAGCTTCGAATACTTGATAGAAGTGACAGTCAAGAAAAGAGGAGGTACAAATAGTAAACTGGACTACATAGAGGGGACTATGCACAGATGACAGATTTTCTAAATTGACTATAGTGGGACATATTGACTGGACAGACATCGCCAAAAAGTGACTTCAGACAACAAGGTTTGTACCTAACAGGAGGTGTAAGAAGTCAAGTTACAGAGAGAGCCTTAAGATAAGATTTCTTCGGATTTTTAACCCTGGAGGGTTAGCCACCCAGGATAACCCAAGAAAGTCAGTGTGTCATCGAGGACTGTCTGTCTTATTTCCATTGGGGTCCTCAATCTTGTCCCCCAGGAAGTGACCCACACCAGTCGACTAACACCCAGGTACCTATTTGCTGCTAGGTGAACATGACAACAGGTGTAAAGAAACACTTTGAAATGTTTCCACCCTGCCGGGAATCGAACCTGGGCCCTCCGTGTGTGAAGTGAGAGCTTTAGCCACCGGGGCCTTTGGGTTAATCAAAACTGCAGAGACCAAAGAAATGAGCAAAATACGTAGCAGAAAAAAAAAAACGTAGACTGCGGAGAAAAGGGAGGCAACAGAATAGTGAGAAATGACTGTGCAAGGATAAGAAGGTAAGCAGAATGCAAGTTCGAGAACAACAGAGCCGAAATTATTACAAAGTCACACAAGAAAGAAGATGACTGTATAAGAAGGACCAAGTACTAAGGCTGAAGAGAGAGTGAAGGGTGTTCAAAGACGATGATAGAGAAGTTTGCAAGAAATTTAGCAGAAGATTTAAGGGGCACATAAGTTCCCCCCGTCTTCTAATAACATGTTCATTTTTCCACTATAATCTAACTTGTCCATAATTACTATTGCATTTGATTTGTCTGTTTCATAAGGTGAAGTCGAGGATCTTTCCTTAATTCATGGTATAACTTAACAAATTTTTGAGGAAAATTCTCCTCAAAGATTTAAGTTATACCATGAATTAAAAGATCCTAGACTCACCTTCTAGCAACAAAGCAATGCGATGAATGTATGAATAAGGTAGATTATAGTGGAAAAATGAACATGCTATTAGAAGACAGGAATTTACGTGCCTCTTAAGGAAGTATTCACTGAAGAAACAGGGATGGTGTCAGAATGCAGGGTTGAAAGAGCTACCAGAATATAATAGATAAAATTCAGATATCAAAGTAGGAAGTAATGAAACCACTGAGAGAGTTAGACGCACTGAAAGCCATGGGGACTGACTGCATATCACCATGGATACTGAAAGGAGCAGAAGAACTGTATGAACTTACAGCAATGATATATACAACATATCCCTGGAAACGGGAACCTACTGGACAGCTGGAAACCTGCAAACATGATCCCAGTATGCAAGCTAATCTCAGAAACTTCAATAAAGAATCTTAGGCCTCTCTATACTACAAGTTAGGCCTATTATGGAGTATTCAGCACCAGCATGGAGCCCTCACCTGATCAAGCATGTATGAAAGCCAGAAAAGTTCCAGAGGTTCTCTGAGAGAATTGTGTTGTGAAGAGAGACTAAAGGAACTGAACCTGACGACTTTAGAAGGCTTAGGGGAGACATGACTATGACATACAAGATGCTCAAAGCCTTTGAAAGAGCAGATAAGAACAGACGTTTTGAAATAAGAGGTATAGTGGTGAGGGGTCACAGATGGAAGCTAAAGACACAAATGAGCCATAGGGGCACAAGGAAATATATTTTTTCAGACTCAAGGTAGTTAATGAATGAAATGATTAAGTGGTAGAGGCAAACTCAATACCCAGCTTCAAGAATAGGTATGAGAGGGGTCCACAAGTCCAGTAACCAACAGTATCATAGACTGTAGGAGCCAGGAGCTGAGATTCCCCCACCACAAACACAACTAGGTCAGTACACACACACACACACACGGGGCCAGGAGCTATGACTCGACCCCTGCAACCACAACTAGGTGAGTACTAACCTACTCACTATCATGTATTCATGCGGACAGTTTCAAAGGGACTAGAGGCAATAAAAATCTACACATCATATAAGAGCATCAAAGTGTAATGAACATCAGTCAGTATAAGACTAACTACATGAAGACAAAGACAACAGAACAGATCTGTGTGTCTTTCGATCTTGATCAGGGATCATTTTCGGCAGATCTGCCAAAAAGGATCTCGGACTGAGATGGAAATATTTAAGAGAGCTAGTCTCCTGCCTGTGTCTCCATGTGGGTTACCATCTCTAACACACAGAAGAGTTAGTGCTCGAGTAGGGGAGTGTTTAAAGTGGAGAGAATGGACCTGACTGAAGAAACTAGTCGCAGAAAAAGCTTTTCCTGGACCAACGTTTTGTTCCGTGTTTTATCAAACAATTGACAAAGTCCTAAAAGACCGAAACGTTATCCCAATAAAAAGCTTTTCCTGCAGGGTGCCTTTTTTCAATATTGTCAGCAATGCGCCATTTGGATGGAGAATAAATGAAACCTGAACCATTTAAACTACATTTCAAGGGAGAGATGTTGGGGAAAGGGAGTCTGTCAAGGAATGACACCTACCCATTTTATCGTGGATCAAACCTAATTACCTCCCATTTCCCCAGGTGCTGTATGACCCCCAGGGGTTTAGTACGTTCTCATGAATATAATAAAAGTAGACATATTGCAGTGCTCGATATAAAACGAGAATGTTACCAAATGCCATTTTGAGTTTAAACACACCTAGTTGAACGAGATTTTATATAACACTTTACATAGACTTTATAAATGACTTTATGTGAGACTTTATATAAGACTTATACAACTCTATACATACATAAGACTATACAAAAGAATTACTTTACACAAGACCTATATAAAACTTTCATAAGACTTAATAAAAGCCATTTTTATATAAGATTTAATACAGTTTATACATATGAACTAGATGAAGCCCTACTTAGAGCGAGACGTAATAGAGCCTGTCTCAGTTACATACACTTCACACTCCTCTAGGCTACATTGTTAATCTTCAATTGCCAATAGTTTTCCCTCTGATGTAATCAGCTAAACTATAATGCAAGCTTAACACCCACTCTCCCTATAGTTCCAATAATGTTACCTTATTCTAAAAGTCGGTAAGTATAGCTGGGCGAGTTGCATTCCTTGCATTACTTTCTATATCTTTCATGTGATACATGATAAGCGTTGAATGTTTTAAGGTTAGAAAACAAAGCATTATTTTTTTGTGGCTTCCATTTGTTATATGTGAAGTTGTAGACTAACATCATTATACATGATTTTCTAGCAATTGTTACAATACACATAGATTTAAGTGTGACTGCATAGCCTACAATATTAGTGATCTTTACATAGCTTTTAGGGGTCATACGAAGAATCGTCCCTCTCTTAAT
>WNWK01043636.1:0-15416 GCA_009830355.1 Cherax destructor
CTGGAGGTGGGAAGTTCAGTGCTTGTACTTTGAAGGAGGGGTATTCGCTGTTTGCAGTGACATTTAAACTGTTGTATCTGAGCACCTCTGCAAAGACAGTAATTATGTGTGAATGATTTTATTAGCGCTGAATGATGGTGCATGTGTTTGTTTTTCAGGTCACCCTTTCTCGATGGTAGACAGCCAGCGTGTTAAAAAATAACACAATTAATTGTGAAGGATGTTCATAACCTTATTTTTATTCTTTATTAATTATCACTAAAATTGCAATATTTTGTGACAATATTTATTATCTGTTTCTCTAATTGGAATATTATCAACAGGGTCACTTGGACGGCAGATGATAGAGGTTGATGAGGCAGAAGTGCTTGGTGTGCTTGTGAAAGGCCTAAAGGAGATAAAAGGCAAAAACTGTCATAGTATTCCTCGCTTACCACTATTGCTGGTCCTCTCAGAATATCTTAATGAACACTTAGAGTGCACATCTGAAGCATTTCCTCCCCATCAGTAAGTAATGTACTCTCAAGGTTGATTACAAAATAGTGACTCTCCAATTTATTTATTTAACTTTGTCTACTATAAAGGGCCACTGACAACATATGCCGCATACTGCCAGCATCTCCTCCAAGGTATGTGTAAATATTTCTTAATTATAAAGTGCAAATATTTCTTATTTATAAATTATGTACTACATAGTTTAAGTGTGACAAGTGTTGTTTCAGTGTGACTAGTGGTGGTGGCCACTGCCACCACCACCATACGGTTTATGCTGTCAGTAGCCCTGATAAACCCAACACCACCACCACCACTTGTCACATACGTAATAACATATTTTATTCATTCTAGAGTATAATAATAGCCTTTATCGACTTGATGATAAAGTACCTGATAAGAGTAGCACATTAGATGCATTAAATTTTTAGTATTTTTCCCATTGGCGGCTGCTTGTGAGGCTTTAGCCCCTCAAAATGACTGTAACCTTCTACAGCTCCCAAATAAAAATAGTAATACAGTGGACCCTCGGTTAACGAATACCCCGGAAATCGTGCAATTATGTAAGTATAATTTAGTAAGTTCTTGTGGAAGTGTATTTTTGGGGGTCTGAAATAGACTAACCTACGTGAAATTTTTCCTTAAGGGAGTAAATTCATTCGGTAATGGCACTTGAGCAGACTTCAGGAGTGAAGTTTTTACGAAACTCGGGGGTCCACTGTACATGTAATAATAATAAAAGCTTCTTTGGTATCTTGTGGGATAAGGCGAAATGTTTGCTAGGTGAGACCAAAATATTGCAGGCAAAGCAATCCAAGGCTGTTATGTACAATGGAGCCTCAGTTTTCGTGATTAATCCATTACAGAGAGTCTGACGAAAACCGAAATAATATTTCCCATAAATAATGTAAATCCAATTAATCCGTTCCAGACACCCAAAAATATTAACAAAAAATACATTTTTTAGAGATTAAATATAGATTGACATACAGAAAACAATGACAGATAAATATAAAGCACTAATAAAATGGATAAATGAACATTTAACATCACACTTAACTTTATTGAAGACTCTTGTTGGGGTATGGGAGGAGGGGAGAGGGAGGCGAGTTTATTGTTTGGAGACAAGACAAAATGTTTCAATATGATGCTGATATCAACTCTACGGCTTATTTTTCTATCACAATTCATCTAATATGACATTATAAACAATATTAACCCTTTGGGGGTCGACATTCCTTCTCAGAAACCTGTTCCTGGGGTCGAAATTTTTTTGGAAAAAAAAATAATAATTCTTTCTTATGAAATGATAGAGAATCTTTTTCCGATCATAACGCCACCAAAATTATGAAATTTGATCGAAAACTAACGGAATTATGCTTTCGCGAACTTAGCGGTATCGATGACATTCACGCATCGGCGATTTCGCCCACTTTGAGCCCTATTATCGGCAAATTTCAATGTTTCAATCTACTGAAATTATAGCTATTTTGCTAGAACTCCATTTCTTCTATCGATTGAGTACAAGAAACAGCCTATTTATAAATTTTCACTACCCAAAATAGTGGTCAGAAAATGGCAATTTGGCCAATTTCATACAAATTTCAAATGATGCCAATTTCAAAATAGGGTCCAAAATAAACAAGGCAGACATTCCTGGCACTAAAATAACATCTTCTCTGTTCATTAGTCACGTCTCCAGGCCCCTCTTACATTACTTTTGCTTTTCATTTTGAATTTTTATTCTCACAAAAAATAGAAGATTTACTGTTATGTATACAACTGCATCATTGTAAAAATGGTATAAATAATATCAGAGCACTTGTGCATGAATATTAGACTCGACAGTTGATGTGTATTGAGCATGGTTTGATTTGTTTACTCTTGAACATCGTCAAAAATCGAACATTTTAAGCTACTTTGAGCTCAATTTCAAGGTACTTGTCACTATTATTCACTATTATTATTATTATTTTTATTATTATTATTATTATTATCAACATTATTATTCACTATCATTATTATTATTATCATTATTTTATGCACTCTCATTATTATTATTATTTGAGTACAATTTCAGTACCTAATATTAGTGTCAGAACACAGATTGGCTATGAAATCACAAGAACTACTATAAATTGTGATTATGAGAACATAAAAATTATATAAAATAATAAAAAAAGTGAAAAAAGGTATATCGCTGATTCTGCAAGCGGCAGGACTCCTGTTGCTGTCAGGTGAGCATCCAGTGCCAACTTCTCCACCTCATATCTCGGTAACTACTGACCCAATTTTTTTTATCCTAGAACACTTAAAAAATGTGCTCTTTATTTCTATAATTTTTTTTTTTTTTTTTTTTAAGATTCGGGGCACTGGGTGAGCTAACGTAAATATACGTGTGGACCGTTTAAGGGTTAACTTTTAACTGGTCTTTTATGATCCTGATAGAGTATCTTTGCAGTTAGATTGGTTTATTTCACTGGTAAAGTGAGAGCTGTTAATTATGACTGCATCAGATAACTTCTCTTGTTCAGTTTTGTCATCATGGTAATCAAGGTAGTCGTTCAAAGGGCATTAATCTTGATCTTCCAGTCCTTGATTGCTGCTTCCACCTTTGTGCTCAGGATCTGTAATAAGAAATCCTCTGCATACGCATCCCAGTTGTCAAGACTTCCTAGCCTCTTCAGTCTTAGTTTTCCAGTTATGCAGATAAGCAAGATTATTATATCATTGCTGAGGCTTTTAACACTGATATAATAATGTTGGTTGTATGATTCTAGTGGTTCATTGAAACCCAAACACACTTTATTACACTCCAACCTCCCCAGGTCAGTTGTTTATAATCATATTAGTGAGAAATGCGCTGAGACCATCAGTTCAAGGATAATCCATTATGGCAAACATTTTATAACAAAGAAATCCCATAGAATGGTAAACAGTAGTACGTATTTACTTGGGGTTGATATTCCTAGAGGCTCATTGAACTTTACACACAAAATAAGTCGTTTTCATCTTGAAAAGTATAGCATTTGCAACACTTATTAAAATTATTGCCTAAAAAATGATTCACAAATACTGAAGTCATGATTACTGCAGGCCTGCCGTAATTTGCAAGATAAGTTATAGAGTACAGTGGACCCCCGGTTTACATTATTAATCTGTTCAGAGGGCTTAACACCTTTCAGGGTCCAAGGGGTCTCGAAACTCGTTCTCAGGGTCCAAAAATTTAAAAAAAAAAAAAATATTTTTTTCTTATGAAATAGTAGAAATCTTTTTCCGATTAATGCCACAAAAATTATGAAATTGATCGAAAACTAACGAAATTATGCTTTCGCGAATTTAGCGGCAGCCATGACACTTACGCATCGGCGATTTCGCCAACTTTGAGCCCTATTTTCGGCAAATTCCAATGTTTCAGGCAACTAAAATTATAGCTATTTCGCTAGAACTCCATTTCTGCTATCGATTGAGTATAAAAACCGCCTATTTACCTATAACAACTACCCAAAATAGTGGTCAGAAAATGGCAATTTTGCCAATTTCACACAAATTTCAAACGATGCCAATTTCAAAATAGGGTCCAGAATAAACAAGGCAGACATTCCTGGCACTAAAATAACATCTTCTCTGTTCATTAGTCACGTTTCCAGGCCCCTCTTACATTACTTTTGCTTTTCATTTTGAATTTTTATTCTCACAAAAAAAATAGAAGATTTACTGTTATGTATACAGCTGCATCATTGTAAAAATGGTATAAATAATACAGTGGACCCCCGAGTTTAAGTAAAAACTTCCTCCTGAAGTCTGCTCAAGTGCCATTACCGAGCAATTTACCCCCTTAAGAAAAAATTCACGTAGGTTAGTCTATTTCAGACCCCCAAAAATACTTTTCCACAAGCACTTACAATATTATCTTACATAAATGTCGATTTCCGGGGTTTCGAAACTCGGGGGTCCACTGTATTAGAGCACTTGTGCATGAATATTAGACTCCCAGTTGATGTGTATTGGATGCATGGTGTGATTTTTTACTCTGAACATCGTCAAAAAATCGAACATTTTTGCTAATTTGACTCAATTTCAAAGGCTTGTCTTTGTCAAACCAATCAAAATCATCTCAATTTCTGTAATATATCTTCCAATCTATCAAATGAGACCAAGAAAACGAGAATACATCCAATAAATACCATACGAAAATAGACTGCAAAGTCGCTGTTTTAAACCAAAAACATGGTCAGTTTTTTTCCTCATTATGCACTGTGTGGTGCAGGATTTTTATACTGCGCACACTGACCCAGACCCATTCTATACATCTAGGCCTAACAGCCTGTTTCTGCTTGATTTGAGGAGCTAGAATTTAGGCGTACTAGTCGTCAATAACCCCAGGGTGTAAGCCGTACTAGTCGTCAATAACCTGAAAGGGTTAAGGGGCTGAACCACTTTGGAACAACTTTTATTTGTTTACCGTTGCGCTCATTTTTGGTGTACTATTAGAAGCATATCGACCTTGCTGTGAAGTTTCAATAAAATCGGCCAAAAGCAAATGAACCACGCAAGATTTACTGAAAATTCCTAAAAGATTCCACTTAGGAGAGATCGGGCCGAAGTGGTGTTGTAAAAAGTTTTTTGACACTTCCTGCTGATGAACACTTCTAAGTCCATCGTGCAGCATGTACCAATTCTGTAATAAAGCTTATGTTCATTCTAAAAAAAATAGAGTTTGTAGGTTTCTTTACATTTAGCAAAATATCGGACTTTTTCCCCACACAAATCTAAAATATTTGGATTTCAAAAAGGAACATTTAAGATTGGTAAAACAGGCATTCTTCTATGTTTTTGAAAAATCATGTCAATTGTTCATTAACCCTTAAACTTCCACACGGATATCGTTCACGTGCGTACTGCCCCGAATGTAGTTCTACGTTTTATTTTCATTCCTTCAAATTTAGTGGTGAGCTAGTGCCTAGACATGAGAGAATGGGTCGCCCCCAGTGTGCGGATAAAAAAAACGGACCACTTAGTACCTTTGTGGGAGCACCAGTTCAATTGAGTGCCAGCTAGAGCAAATACTGTGGCAAACACCAGGGATTCACTCTGCCATGTTGCATTCCTCCCTTATAAGGGAAAGTAAAAATAGGTTAGATAAATACATGGTGGCTGTGGGTGGGGTGAGTTGGACCACTAGCTTGTGCTACTAGGTCTGATCCATGCCCTTCCTTCAGAGGATGTGACCTGACTAGGTGGGTCATTGGTCTAAGCTGGGGGTGACATGGACCGCCTTGCATGGGCCAGTAGGCCTGCTGCAGTGTTCCCTTTTTATGTTCTTTTTTCGGCAGGCTGGTGGCTTTGGTGTCTCTGGCTGTCTCTCTATCTTTTTTAACTCTGTCTATATCTTTGTCTGTCTATTTTTTTCTTTTTTATCTTTGTCTGTCTATATTTTTTCTGTCTATATCTTTGTCTGTCTATATCTTTGTCTGTCTATATCTTTGTCTGTCTATATCTCTATGTCCATATTTCTCTCTCTCTCTCTCTCTAACATGTCCATTACAGTTATTCTACATAGTGTAAATTACCTAGGATAACCCAAAATTCCGGCAAAGTGTTATACAATGCTTGTAGATATAAGGCATAATAACAATTTAAATAATACGCATCGTCACTTCTGCATCGTGTATAATACCTGTTGGCTTACGACCGCCTCTGGACTGAGACAAGCAGACGGAAAAAGACACACACACACAGGCAGACGAAAGACAGAAAAATAGAGTTAACAGAAATAAGCAGAGCTTACAAACAGACAGACAGATACAGGAGGAGCAGACAGACAGACAGACAGACAGACGACACAGATAGACAACAGGCAGACAGATAGACATTGAAAAAAGGGTTCCCCCCCGCACTGCTGTTTATCAAATTCACTGGGCTGTCAAGGTTTTTTTACACTTGTCAACACACCATTCTTCAGGGTTTATTATCCCGGCCAGGCAGACAGAAAGAAAGATAAGCAGAGCTAGACGGACAGAATACAGACAGATACAGACAAACAATTCAGACAGACAGATAGACAGACAGATAGATAAAACAGACAGACACAGATAGATAGATACAGAGTGAAAGAGCGGGGGTTCCCCACATTCATTCATCAATGTCACTGCCTTATCAGTAGTTATCTGGCAATTTCATAAACCTTCTTCAAAGAGTTTCTTATACCCCCGGATTTAAAACATTGCTGGGACCTATAAATACTTTGTATATTTTATAGTCAATAGTAAATGCCCCAAGGTAGGCGAAAATGTTCACTTGTTGGTGTGAGTGTGACTATTTGGTACTATTTCAGTACAAATATTATTTTTGAAAAAGATTGGCTATGAAATCACAGGAACTTTTAAATTGTAATTATCAGAACATAAAAATTATATAAATTAAAATGAAAACTAGAAAAAAAGTATATTGGCAATACTTCTAAAACGGAAAGACTTGATGTTGCCGTCAAGTGAGCATCCAGCACCAATTTTGGGGGCTTATATCTCGGTAAGTACTGGCCCTAAATTTTTTTTTTTTTTTGCCTATCCTGTTTAAAAAAAGCGCTCTTCATTTAAATTTTTTTTTTTTTAAAATATTCGGTGCAGTACGCAGGTGAACGTTATCTACGTGTGGACAGTTTAAGGGGTTAAAATGATGATACAGGGCTAAATAGGTAAAAAAACCCAGATAATGGCAAAACGGCAGCAGCCAGTACTCGGAGAAATTTTTTTTTCCCAAAAAATACTTGTTTTCCCCTGTTTTCATCATCTATGATTCTACTACAGTTTACCAAAACAAATTTTAGAATGGGAAAAAATAATCCTTATGGGCAATCTTCCCTCCCCTAACTGGCGATATACCGTCTTTTGCCACATAATATTTATTCGGGTTTTTTTTTCATGTTTCTATGTTATTAATATTTTTTATGTCATAATAGATCAATTGTAGTAAGTAAATAAACATTATTATTGATATTAGCGTAAAAAAGAACAATTTGTTGGCTGGTGTGTGTTGGCTGCTACATCATAATTTATGGCCTGTCAGCACTTCTTATCTAGGGGGGCAAAAAAGGCTCCTGATTGGTTCTCAGGATATTGCCCGCCCACTCTCTATGATCTCAAATGGTGTTTGTTTATATTAGAGAAAAATATAAGAAATTGATAAAAAAAAACTTTTTTTTTTTTTCCCTCGCCCATGTTATGACGGCCCATCCCACACATGTTATAAATTACTATAACTCCTTGTAGAAACATCGTATAATGATAGAATTATAGGGGGGGTTCCAAAAAACAGCTTTTTTGGTAAGAAAATCTAATTTTGTATTTTTTTAATTTTTTTTTTTCTGGGCCAAATAACTTAATCCAATCTTTTTTTCCCAAAAAATAATGTAAATTAAAATTTCCGTTCAGACCCCCAAAAATATTAAAATAAATATTTTTTTCTTAACACAAAAAAAAGATTGATACATGTACAGTGGCCCCCCCTATTGAACGGCTCGGCAGTCAAAAAATCGTCATTATACAAAAATTTTGATATCGTCATCGAACAAATTAGCAAGTCAAAAGAATCGTTCGTACCGGGCCCCCGGCGCTTGGGTGCCTCACAGCGCAGGCGTGGGGCCAGTCCCGTTGTTTCCTCGAGAGAACAATACCCTGCCCTTCCCCAGACATTTCACACTTAATTAAATTTTTTTGGGGTTTTTTTCTTAAAATGGCTGTGAAATAAGCTAATGGGGGCCCCAAAAAGTTCCCCAGGGCCCCCGGGCTTTAAAAAAGAAACCCGAGAAATGAAGAAGGAAATAATACAAAAATGCGGGTGGTGTGCGATTGTGTGATCTTCCCCGGATTTTTGGGAAAAACAGGTCAACTATCGCTTCTACCACAAGAAGGAAGAAATTAAGCAAGCTGATGTTAAGGTGTTACTTGGGGCCAAAAACAGAACAAATAATCGAAGAGATTAAAAAATTGTTGCTGGTGTGGATAAAAAGGGAAAAAGTTAGCGGGTGATAGTGTGTCTGAGTCAATTTTTTGGGGGCAAGGAAGCATGCCGATTTTTGAAAATGCCTGCAACCAGTGCTGATTGTAATGGTAGTGAATTTAAAGCCAGCAAGGCTGGTTTGAAAATTTTAAAAAACGTAGTGGCATACATAATGTGGGGGCATGGTGAGGTTGCCAGTTCAGACAAATATCGCTGAAAAATTCATAAAGAAGTTTCAGGACTACAAAAAGACTGAAAAATTGAAACCTGAACAAGTGTTCAATTGGGAAGGGGGCCCTGTTTTGGAAGAAAATGCCCAACAGGACCTACATTACTCAGGAAAAAGGCACTGCCAGGCACAACCCTATGAAAGACAGGCTAACTCTCTGATGTGTGTTGCTAGGGGGATTTTAAATTAAAGCCTTTACTAGTGTATCCTCAGAAAATCCCAAGTGTTCAAGAGACACAATGGAAAAAAGTGATTGTGTGTCTTGTGGAGAGCTACCCCAGAATGCATGGGTCACGCCCTTTTCAATGACTGGATCCATAATGTTTGGCCCCAGTGTGAGAAAATCCTACGGAAAAGGTTTGGGAAAAAAATGCCCCCCGTTGCTGGACAATGCTCCTTCACATCCTCAAAACATGGAAGCCCCTTTTGTAAAAACTTCAAATTTAAAAAAATGAAGTTCTTGCCCCCCAACACCACTCCCTCCTCCAGCCCATGGACCAGGGTCATCAACTTAAAAAAATCTACACAAAACAGTGTTTGAAAAGTGCTTTGAAATGACCTCGGACAGTGAATTGACCCTTAAATTTGGAAGAATCATTTCAAATTACACTGCATAGGCCTTATAGGCGACTTGGGAGGGGTGACTTAAAAGGCTTTGAACTCTGCTTGGAACCATTTGGCCAGGTTGTGTCCAAAAAGGGATTTTGAAGGGTTTGAGGCTGACCCGCCCTCCCAAACCCCCCGTGCCGTTGTGGACTGTATTGTGGTTGGGCAAGTCCATGGGGTTGGAGGGGAGTGGGGATGATTGGAAGAGCTAGTGCAGGGCCACGGGTAGGCTAACAATTTAAAAGGTGCAAAATAAAGGGAAAGCATCAGCCCAGATTTGAGGCTATTGTTTCCCGGGGAAGGGGAGGAAAGGGGGGGTGAAAAAGGGTGCCTTCTTCAGAGATTAAGGAGATGTGTACAATGTGGAATAGATTGCAAAGTTTTGTTGAAAAATGCCCCCCCGAACAAGCTAAAAAAAACCAGCATGTTCAGTGACCAAACAATGTCCTTCTTCAGGAACATGTTAAAAAGGGCCAGAAACAAGGCTGTGGACAGTTATTTTGTTAAAGTGTCCAGTGACCCCCCAACTGGCCCCATGGGATTAAAAGACAAAAAAAAAATAACCCCAGATAGGGCTTTGGTACCTGGTCCTTCGGGAAGGGGTTCCCCTTCAAACACAACCCCCCCTCCCTCCCCCCTCCTCCCCTCCCAATCCATCAACAATCTTCAAAAAGGGGGAAGTAAAAAGACTTGCATTTTTTTACTAATACTTTTAGTATACAGCACTGTAGTATTTAATGTTTTTTTCTATGTAGAAATTTTAATTTTTTAAAATATAATATTTTTATATTTTTGGATTTCTGGAAGGTTAATTGTTTTTCCCCTTATTTCTTATGGGAAAAATTAAATGCCTTTGAACATTTCACGTTAAGAACGCTCCGGGCGTTAAATTAAAGGCGAGGGCCTTATATATAAATTACCACAAATAAATAAAACAGTATAATAATTTTAAACTTCTTTTTTTTTAAGAGTTGTTGATTTTGGAAGATGGAAGGAGGGGGGAAGGGATGCTAGTGTTTGGAAGCCTCTTTAAGGGAGGCCCCCTTTTGTGGTAAAGAGGCTATCAGTCTGAGGTGGTCCTCTTGGTCTTCTTCCTCAGCCGACCCAATTACCCCAATCCCCCTTCCCTTTCCCTCTTCCCCATCCTCCCCCTTTTCCTTTTCCTCCTCCTTCTCCTCCTTCCCTCCCCCTTTTCCCCCCCCTTTTACCCTGGGGCTTCTCTCCACAGGCATTCTAGTTCCTAGGTGGGAAGGGTCTGTGGTCCATCCCATTCCGTTGAGGTTCTTGGCGGTGGTGTAGTTTGCTGTGGAATCTGGATCGCCTGGGGATGTCCCCTCAAATCTCCCGGGAGTGTCTGGGTATCTTTTGGCGCGGTTATTTGGAGGCCACCCGGTTCCAGGGGGGGGGCCAAAAGTGGGTTTGGGTTTTTGGTGGGTATCAGGCCCCCCTCTTTTTTGTCTGCCGAGGTGGCTCGGTGGATGTGAGGTTGCTACCCCCGGTTTGGTTTACTGGCATGAAGGGTAGGGTATGCACGGGTTCCATGCAGCATCTGCCCACTTGTGTTTAGGCCTTTTTTGGGGGCGGAGGTTCCCCCTTTTATTCCTCCTAAAAAGGGATTCCCCCACGTTCCCCCTTTTTTATTCCTTTTTTTTCCTTTTTTTTTTTTTTATTTTTTTTTCTTCTTTCTTTTTCTTAAAAATAAAAAGAAAGAAGTAACCCAACCATGGATGCCTAATCCGTGAACCTCCCCCGGGGCCCCCTTTTTGATACAACCCCCGTTCTGACCCTACCTCGTTAATGGACAACTCTTCGGACACCTCTAATACCCCTGTACCTCTTGCTGGTGACGGTTGTACCTGCTTCAGGTACGGGGTTCCGACGTCCTTTTGACATTCGCCTTCGCTCTTCTCTGACCTTGATTCTGGCTTCTCCCTCTACGGTGCGGCAATTTTTGGATTGCTCGCCCATCCCCTCAGACCACCCCCCGGTCCCACACCCAAGCCAAGACCCTTACATGACGATTCAACACTTCCTTCTCATTCATTTCAGAAACGACCACCGTCACGCACTCCCCTTAAACACTTTGTTTCCCCTACTCAATGGACAAAATTTTACTCTGACCGACCTCTTCAATCCTATCTTTCCGTATAGTATTGGTAAAGCTCTCCTACGCCATGTAGGTAAAATATCTCATTCCATGCTCTAAAAGGGGCACTCGATACATTCATGTGACATCCCCCTTTCTCTTACCCCCTTGGGAAGTTCCTGCTGTCCGTGTCTGTTCTATTCCTCTACCTTCGCGAAAGCCCAACTACCTCGGCCTTCTCGCTCTTTTTCTAACCATTTCTGTTCTCATTCCCCTGCCATCACAGTATAACCGATGGTTAAAAGTCATCTGGGTTCGGATTCGCACAGTTTTCCCCGGACAGCGTCGTGCGAGGATCTATTCCCTCGGCTAGCATTTTTGGCTGAATTGTATGCCATTCTTGTGGCACTTATCCGTGTGCATCTATGCCTGTGTCACCATTTGTGGCTTTTTCAGACTCCCTTGGTGCTTTGGCTATCCGTAAAATTATCACCTCACCCCCTAGTTCTTTGTATCCAACTTTGGTTCGCTATTTTAGCAAGCACAAAAATATTGTCTTTTGTTGGGTCCCTGGTCATGTTGACGTACAGGGCAATGAACAGGCAGACACTGCTGCACGGTCACAGTACATGCCTTTCCCCAGTTTCATATAGGGTGTTCCTTTCACGGATTTTTTTGGGTCTTTCCCACCTTCCCCCATTGGCAACAACTCTGGTCTGACCTGAAAAATAACAAACTTCATTCTTTAAAAACCGGTACATTTCCCCTTTGGGTTTTTCGATTCCCCAGTTTTCCCTTTTTGGTTTTGCCTTTTTTTCGTGGAGAAATTGTCTCGTTTCGCCGTTGTCTCTTTTTTCGCTGATGGTACTAACCTGTCCACCAGTCCGCGCACAAAAAAGGCCGTGGCCCCCCAAAACCCCCTCCCACACACGTTGTCACGCAGTCTAGCATTGTTTATGCTTGGTGAACACCCCCCCGGGAGTTCATACAAAAATTTTTAACAATTCTTTTTTTTTGGCCCTTGATTATTGTGGGACTACTAAATAAGCTACCAGGGCCCCAAAAAGAAACCCCCAGTGCCATTTTTTGGAAAGAAAGTAGAACACTGTAGAAATGAAGAAAGAAATAATGGAAAATATGATAGTGGTACTATTGCCGGGCTCCCCGGATATAAAAAAAACCTATAAACCATCAGTTCCATTGTGGGGGAAAAAAAAAATCACAGAAGCTAATGTTGGAAAGGGTGAATACGAAAAAGAAACAGGATCACAAACAATTGAAAATAGGAGAAATTGTTGTTGTTGTGGAAAAACCCAAAAAAAATGCTAGTTGGTGATATTTTTTAATCCATCATATGTGAAATAGCAAGGCAGGCATGCCCTTGTCAACAAAATGACTGAAACCAGTGTTGATGTTGATAAATTTTAAAGGGCCCCAAAAAAGGGTTTAAAACCAAAAGAAAAATGGCATACACAGTGTTGTAAGGCATGGTGAGGGGGCCAGTTCAGAAAAACATGGGGTGAAAATTTTGAGTGACTTTAAAGTATGTAGAGGCAGAAGAATTTAACCCCAACAAGTGTTTAATTGTGAAACAGGCCTCTTTTGGAAGAAAATGCCAAGGAACACATCACCAGGGGGGAAAAGGGGAAAGCTAGGACACAAGCGAGAAAGACAGGGTAATCTAATGTTTGTGGTAAGCTAGTGGGAATTTAAAAAAGAAGCCTTTACAGGTGTATCCCTGAAAACCCAGTTTTAAAAAAAAGTGTTGACAAGAATAAATTGTGTGTGTTTTGGAAGTCAATGTAAGGCAGGGCACTAGGAAATTTTCCTGAATGGTTTTTTAAACCCTTGGGGGGTTTAGTCATACTAAGCTCGCCCTGGGGTTAGGTCGTACTAGTATGAAATTCTAACGCCCTCAAATCAAGCAGAAACAGGCGTTAGGCCAGATGTGATAGAATAGGTCTGTGCGGTCATTGCACAGTAAAAAAAATTCCTGCACCACACAGTATAATGGGGAAAAAACTCTACCGTGTTTTTGGTTTTTAAAAAAGCACTTTGCAGTCTATTTTGTTTATTTATGCTTGTATTCTGTTTTTTGTCTCTTTTTTTAGAATAGATGATATATTACAGAAATATAGATAATTTTCACCGGTTTCAGGATGACAAGTACCTTGAAACTGAGCGAAAGTAGAAAAATTTGAGGCTGATGTTAAAAAGTAAACAAATCCCCCATCGTCAATACACATCAACGGGGGCTAATATTTTTTAAAAGTCCTGATATTTTTATACCTTTTTACAATGATGCAGTTGTATACATAACAGTAAATCTTCTTTTTTTTGTGAGAATAAAAATTAAAAAAGGGAAAACAAAAGAAGTAAGGGGGGCCGGAGAGTGGGGTAATGAACAGAGAAGATGTTTTTTTGTCCAGGAATGTGTGCCTTGTTTATTGTGGACCCTATTTTGAAATTGGCACGTTTGAAATTTTGTGTGAAATTGGCCAGAATGCCATTTTCTGCCCACTATTTTGGGTAGTTAAATTGGTAAAAGGCAGTTTCTTGTACTCAATCGATAGAAGAAATGGACTTCAGCGAAATAGCTAAAATTTTGTAGACTGAAACATTGGAATTTGCCGAAAAAAAGGGGTCGTGGGCAAAAACCGTAAAATTCATGGATACCACTAACTTCCGAAAAATTTCCATTAGTTTTCAATCAATCATAAATTTTTTTTTTTTTTTTAAATTTTTGGACCCTGAGAATGAGTTTGGAGGGGGCCTTGGGCCCCCAAAGGGTTAATCGTGTTTTTCCCCAGTGTGAAAAAATATCTGTTGGGGAATAAATTGCCACTTAAGTGCCTCCTGGTAATGGACAATTTTCATCCAAAAACTTGGAAGACCCAAAAGTTTAAGGATTTCACATTTGTAACAGTGAAGTTCTTGCCTGCTAAAATCCTCTCATCAGCCCTGGAACGGTACAAACTTCAAAAAAATGTTTTCCAAAGTGTTTTTAAAATGCTTTTTATGCCAAAGACTCCAAAAAAGAGTTCAAGGGCACTTCCCAAAATTTTCCTTTCATATTTAAAATAAAGGCCGGGGTGACTTCCCCGGGCTTTGAACTCTGCTTAGAAAGTTTGGGCCCGACTGTGTCCCAAAAGGGATTTTGAAGGGTTTGGGGCTGGCCCTGAGGGCCTATGGAAGGTGGAAAAAATTTTGGGATTGGGGACTTCCATGGGGGGATTTAGTAAAGGATTGGGAAGATTTGGGGGGGCCATAATGAAGATCTAACCACTGAAAGCTGCAAGAGCTTGAGCTGCAACACCAAAAAAACAGATCTGAGGAAATTCTTTAATGAAGGAGGAAAGAGAAAGGTGCCTTCTTCAGAGATTAAGGAGATTTGTGCAATGTGGAGTAGGGTGCATTTATTTGTGGAGGAACATCCCCTGACAAAGATGTTGCAATCCCAGGGAACATGTACAATGACAATCTCTTATCACATTTTAGGGACATTTTTAAAAAAGGCCGAACACACATCTCTGGACAGATATTTATCCCCAGGTTTTAGTGCTCTCTGGTCCCAGTGGGATTAAAAAAACAAAAGGAAGTAAATGAGGACTTGGTTTTAGAGTCCTTTGGAGGGGGTTTCCCCTTCAAAAAAATTTGGGGCTCTTCCCTCTCCCCCCCTCCCCCTTCCATCCAGCAACATCAGTCTTAATAAAGGTAATGCCACATTTGTTATTTATTTTGCATGAAAAATCTTTGGCCCCCTTTTTTTTTTTCCCAAAATTCTGGGGTTTTTAATTGATTAATTTAATTTCCATTATTTCTTATGGGGAAAATAGTATTGGGCCATTTTGGTTAGCTGATCCATTTGGGAAAAGATTAAAAACGAAAACCAAGGGACCACTGTATAGGTTTCTGGCCTTCTTGTCACCAATGTCAAAGGGTTGGGGGACTACACTCTCCCTGCATGGCCACACTCGCTTACTCCCCGGGATTCATGGAGAG